>CM059210.1:3542066-3559566 GCA_030347435.1 Clarias fuscus | reverse complement strand
AAAGAAAGAATGAATAAAGATAATCCTTTGTTGTATTAACATGTATGTCATCCCAAAATCCATACTGAGGAAATAGGTTACATAAGAACGAATTAACTTGCCACCCAAGACTTGACCTGTTATATTACCTTTTTTATTATTATTATTATTATTATTATTATTATTATTATTATTATTATCATTATTATCATCAGGACCAATTCCTAAAACTGAACCATTAGGATTATACGTACTGTACTAATAATTTGACATCATGCCTAATACAAAGCCATGGTCTTCATTCAGTAATTATGAAGCTATATGCTATATGCTATATATATATATATATATATATATATATATATATATATATATATATATATATATATATATATATATATATATATATATATATATATATATACGCTATATGCTATATATAAGCAATATGTTTTAAGCCTTTGCTCCATGTTCCTGACCCTTGCTTTGTGTAACAACCATACCTTCTGTTCCATTTACAGTGTTGTTAGGGTGCTATTCTGACCTTAGACTGATTTTTACATGCGACTAAACTTCCTTTACATGAACTCTCACATCTCTTTTAGAACAACAGTACAGCTTTGTTAAATTCCTAACATGCTGTATTTTCCTTTTAAGAAAATTATTTCATAGAGGAAAACAAATGTATGTCATAGATTTTATTTTAACTAATTAATTACAGACAGCTTTAATTTCTTTTAAGAGGGACCACCAGGAAATAGTCAACTGCAGCGCTCCCTGGTTTCTGTAAAAAAAAAATTTTTTAAGTTCTTGGTACATACTATATAAATAAATAAATAAATAAATAACTGTTTTTTTTTTTGTTTTGTTTTTTTTGCCCAACACTTACAGCAGTTGTAGAGTCTGTTGAGCCTGGTGATGTCATTTTGACTCATCTGAGTGGCCTGTCCCAAGGACACATTAGGGTTTGGTATGGGGATCATTGTGGGCTGGCCATTCTTAGAGAAAGCAGTTCTGAAAAACAAAGTCAATCTTAAGTCACATAACATATACTGTGCTTAGATACCAATCAACTGGTGTTAATTAAACTATATACTACTACTACTACTACTACTACTACTACTACTACTAATAATAATAATAATAATAATAATAATAATAATTGGTAGAGTAGAGGTTTGATGATGTCTGACTTGTGGTACTGCATGACAGAGTTGTAATCATAAGAAGTTCCCTGGTTCAGGGTGGCAAACTTGTTGAAGTTGTGCTCCATGCCTGGTGAGAAAGCCAGTGCAAACCAAATCAATGCAAATCAACAATACATTCACCTTGTCACAGGGCAAGTAAAAGATCTAATGTGTTGCCAAGGGCAAGTCAACGTTTCAGTGTGTTACCCAGGACAAGTTAAAGTTTCAGTGTGTTACCCAGCCCCATAGTGTTTTTTTTTTTTTTTTTTTTACCTGGACAACAAACTGATTATAATTTTAAAAAGAGGCTACCCTAAAGAATATAATAATACATTGTGAGCTAGTCATAAGTAAGGAATAATCAACTTGGAGGCATGCTTGTCAAAAAAAAAGTCATCAAAGCTGAGATGCTGGGACACAGCTCAACCTAAAGTGCAGTTACTTTTACTGTTACTGTTTAATTACTGTCTAATGACATCATAATTTTACCTATTTATAGTTACAGCATTTAAAATCACATTATTTATTTTCTTATTGAACCTTTTTGTGCAGCAAATAACTACAATTCAAGAATATCTTAAAGTCATTTAAGTCCTTATTATAACATTTAAATGAAAAATAAATGTTTCCCTATAGTGTACGTATTATGTTACTAAGATTTGATGGAATAAACCTTGCATCTATACCACTCTGAATGTTCTCCCAGGCGACTTGGATGTGGTTGTCACGGTCACTGCGGCTTTGTTCATGTTTGAAGCCCAGGGCATGAAGAAGTTCGTGCTGGACGGTTTTGTGGTAAACACAGCCACTGCGAGCCAGTGACACTGTCTGTCCATTACCAAGGCGCCCAATATAGGAGTAGCATCTGTTTAAATAAGAAAATAAATGAAAAATCAAGAAGATTCATTCTGTCTTCCTAATCCTGATTTTAGACTTTATACATATCTGTCCATCTTTGTCCTTAACATGTTGCAAAATCTTGGATGACACTGGTTATTCCAAGAACAAAATAAAATACACCATATCCTGCCTGCACATGCATATGATCTTGAGTAACATCCGATTCTTAGTCCCTAGGGTTTAATATGATGTTGGCTCACCAAAGGTGCATTTGTGAGGTCAGACACTGATGGACAGATGGACTGATGGACGTGAAGGACAGCTCGCAGTCTCTGCTCTAATTCAAGTTGTTCTATTGGGTTGTGCAGGCCAGTCAAGTTCTTCAACACCATTTCCTAACTGGGAGACTAACTCAGCCTCCATCACTCTCAGCACTGGAGCCCCCCAGGGTTGTGTTCTGAGCCCTCTACTGTACTCACTATACATGCACGACTGCGTAGCCTCTACCGACTCCACCACCATCATCAAGTTTGCTGACGACACCGTCGTGGTGGGCCTGATCTCTGACAACGATGAGACGGCCTACCTGAAGGAGATTGGAAATCTGGAAAACTGGTGCCAGAGGAACAACCTCCTTCTAAACGTCACCAAGACAAAGGAGTTGATAGTGGACTTTAGTACAAAGCAGAAGAGGAACTACCAGACCTCCGTCATCAACAAGAGCCCAGTGGAGAGAGTGGACAGCTTCCGTTACCTCGGTGTCCACATCACGCAGGACCTGTTATGTTCCTGTCACATGGTGAAAAAGGCCCGGCAGTGTCTCTATCACCTCCTGAGAGACTTTAGACTGCCCTCTAAGGTGCTCAGGAACTTTTACTCCTGCACCATAGAGAGCATCCTGACGGGAAACATATCGACCTGGTTCGGGAACAGCACCATGCAGGACAGACGGACTCTTCAGAGGGTTGTGCGATCAGCTGAGCGCATCATCCGCACCGAGCTCCCTGACCTGCACTCAATATACAGCAAGTGGTGTTGGACCAAGGCCAGGAAAATCATGAAGGCCCTCAGTCACCCCAGCAATGGACTGTTCTCTCTGTTGAGGTCAGGAAAGCCATTCTGCTCCCTGAAGGCCAACACAGAGAGACTGAGGAGGAGCTTCTTCCCGCAGGCGATAAGGTCTCTTAATTAGTACACCACACAGTACTGATCCATTTTGCACATGTGTCTGCACTCACTCTGGACATTCTGGACATTCTGGACATTCGTCACACAGCACACCTGCACACTCATGGACATTATGCACATAAGACACTTTAAATATGCACACAAGTCACTTTAATACAACACTTTACTGCATATTTGCACATCCGTTCTATTTATTTTCACTCCATTCACACATACATTTCCACAATTCTATATTTTCTATTGTACAGCTAGGTTTTTCACATTTTTCTTTTTAAAAAATATTTTTCTTATATCTTTCTTATAGTGTACATTTTGTATTTTGTAATATACTGATATTTTATTCTTTCTTAGTTACATTTACTATATATATATATATATATATATATATATATATATATATATATATATAAAACAAACGTAAATTTGAGAAATATATATATATTTCTCAAATTTACTTTTGTTTTAATATTTATTTCCTATATAGATATTTTTTTCTTAGATAAAGTAACTTTTTTTTCTATTTAGTTTTTTACGTTATTCCGTTATTATTAGCTCTGTGGTTTATTCCATTGCATTGTGGGCTGTTACTACATTGGTGTTATAGGCATAAAGTACTCAAATGCCATTTTCATAATTTTTATCGAAGCACTCAACAAATGGACTTAGACAGGTGCTTAACCCATGTCTGATTACTTTTAAATTTTCTCCCATAAATATTGACATTGGGAATTTTGGATTTTATATTGATAAAAAGATTTTAAATACAGTCATCAGAACTGATATGGTACTAAATACGGTGAAATATAAGTATCATGCATTACCCATTGAGTGACTCAATGCTGATGTAGTCCCTCTGGCTAGAACGTGGTGTGAAGCGAATGCAGGAAAATGAGGAGAAGGAGTTCAGACCAGTCTCGATAACCTGACGCTCGCTACTGGCTGATGGTGTACAGAGGACAATTAATATACATTAAGAGGACAATAATACATCAGGTTCAATTCAAAAGTAAAACTCCATGATCAATCCCAAAGCAACACCACTATTAACAGTATTAACATAATATTCCCCAGCAGGATCATTTTAGCATTATATAATAATGTTTATTACTTAATTAAGTTTATGGTTAATTAATTATTTATGTTTAAAATGAATCAATAAATAATAACATAAGTGAATTAATTAAAGATCAAAGATATATATATATATATATATATATATATATATATATATATATATATATATATATATATACTTATATATATATATATCTTTTTGTAATTTAGTTAATTATTTATGTTTATTGTTAATTAATTATGCTTACAGTCAGGTTGAGTGTTTGCAACCTTGGTTGTTCATGGATTTTTCCCTAGAACCTAACTAATAACTGTTCGGGGAAACCTCAAACAATTTTGGGAAACTGCAAATATTCCCTGAAATATTTTGTGGCTTTTTCATGGCTATATATAATTTTCCATGCGTTTTAATGCTAAACTATTAAAAATGATATCATTTACTTATTTTGTAACATAAATAATCAAAAAGTACATTTAAATTCCATATACTGTAAAATATAATACTGTGTGAATACTGTAGAATACAAAGCAACCGTAGAGGAAAACGTGGCTTGTGACCATGAATTATTGCTGTATTTACTCTACAGTATTGATACAAAAAAAAAAAGGAACCTACATGAATTACAAAAGATATAGGGGTAACTTACTGTAAGTATTTTACATTCCAACATTTACATTCTTAACATTTTACGAGAAATATTAAGCTGAGATTGAAAAGAAATTAAAGTGTTTTGGGGACATATTTAGGGTTTATACTAAAAAAAAATAGGCACTTATTTTGGCCACATCTGAAATTTCCAGTATTTCACAATTTGCGAGTATTTGAACGTAATCCCCGCAAATTTCGTGGATCGACTGTATTGTTAATCACGACCTACAGTAATGGTTGGCGATGACATAGGGCACGTAGACGTTTCCATCAGTAGACTTTGGCCACATGCAGCCTGTAGATGTGCAGGGATCAGCATTTCTCTCATTGTCCCTAGGCACAGCGATGTCTCCTTCAACCAGCACGGGTTCATCAGCACCACGACCTAACATGTAACGCATGTTTTTTTTAAAACAAATGTTTTTTCACATAATGTTCACACATTTCAAAAGCTGTATTTCAGCAAATTTGTGTGTTGCAATCAGTCAGTCATTCATTTTACCAAAATTTTTACCATTTTTCCAAAAGCTGCTCATATATATGAAACAGTTGACTAGATGGAAAAGTAAATGTACTATCTTTTATTAAAAATCATAAAGAAATATATACATATAATCTATTTATAAGTATTTCAGGAGAACTATTCCTTAAGACTACAATACAATACAATAAAATCCGCCTTAGATGATTGTCCTTGCTTGGACTGAGTTATTTATTTATTTATTTATTTATTTATTTTTGCATTGTAATAATATTGTGAAATACTATATAATATTTTTTACTGTAATAAGGTAAAAGTGTGTGTGTGTGTGTGTGTGTGTGTGTGTGTGTGTGTGTGTGTGTGTGTGTGTGTGTGTGTGTGTGTGTGTGTGTGTGTGTGTGCGTGCGTGCGTGATGGTACTTACGGAGGTTAGTGTTTGCTCTTTCGATCAGTTCTCCAACAGAAAGCCCAGCTAACGGGTCCTCTACAGCTACTACATAAAACATCATCACACTGAATAATCATTCAGGACGTTCTTTGTGTTACCCTGACTGATCATCTCGTAGATCATTCTCCAACACTAAACTATATGTTTATAAAAGTATATTTTATTTCATTCTGGTAGATAACTTGGTAAGACTTTCATTCAGGTTTTATTATGACACAATTTTAAAGCAGTCAATGGAAAAATGTACTAATAAAGCATTGAAAAAATAAAAACGTGTTTTGAGTTGCATTATTGGACATGATCATCACTAATGTGGTGTGATTAACGGCAGTTACTTAAGCCACTGCAAACTTAATTTCTTTTAACGAAAAAGTCTTGAATTCAACTGGGTATTACTTGCTTAAACAGCTAGCGTGCATTCAATTGGGTGTTCAAGTCAAACTGGGACTTTTGATTGTGCAGAATAACAGAACAGAAGTTCGGAGAGAAAAAAAAACTTTCTTTGTTTCTCTATATAATCGCCAGCTACACTAATACTCTTATCCCAGTGTTTCACTAGAGCTTCGGTACCATCACAAAAGTTTCCTCAGTATGCTATAGCCATGATCGGACTGCCTGTCTGATTCATCTCTGAAACACTGGCCTCCCAGGAACTCCTTTAATGTGGAAATGTCTTGGAGTGAGGTCAGGACTGTACGGGGATGTGGCAGTAACTCCCATCTGAGTTCCTGTAACGTGTGAGTGGAGTTGATGATCGATTGTGTGTACAGTTCCCACAGACAAGTAGGCAACAAGTTATTGGTGAAATTTCAAAGATCAGGCTTTCCACTTGCTGAATGTTCATGGGAACGACGGCAGTGGGCTCTGAGGCACCTCAGCCAGGATCATCATCCATGGACATACGGCCAACTTTAAAACGATTGCACCATTCAAAAGTTTTACTCTGGCAGTGGGTCTTTTCAAATGTCAATGTCCATCATATTTCCTCGTTTCATTCACCAGAAATTTCATCACACGTCCTGATTTGACTTGAACGACCTTCGTAAATAGTTAATCTTTAAATAGAGTATGTGACTTACCCGGCTTTGACAGAATATTGTGTTACACATAGAAGACAGAGAGAGAAAAAAGTATCTAAGAGAGAATCAGTATAAAAGTCAGCTCTCAGTTGTAATTGGCATTTTCTTTTCATTGCGCCATATTGATTAATAATTCCTGTTGTTATTTTTCTCTGTAGTTAGTGAAAATAATATCCCACCTCATCATGAGCTCTGGCAGAACAAAGGAGTAGAGCGAGTACACTCACGATTACCTTACACGCAAACATGACAACTCTGGTCCTATAACTGCAAAAAAAGGAAAAGGTATATTGCATTTTTACATTTGTTTAGTACAGTCATATTTATTGTCTTAGATAATTCCCGATCTCAATGATTTTTTTATTTTTATTTTACTTTGAGCAGTTAGTTAAAGCACCCAAATTGAGAAACAGCACAACATAAACCTTTCAATCCCGAAGGATCCCTATTGCATGACTGCGTTATGACAATAAATGTTTAAAATAAATGTAATAAATAAATACTCCTACCTGTGATCTCAGAAAGAGAAGAAACATTGACGTGATTACACAGGTTCTAAGGAGCTCGCATTTAATACTCTTGCTTTTGTGTACTCAGAGTGATAAGTATTTTCCATGAATCTAACTATAGCAGTGGTCATGATTCCATGATGGGCATGCAGTGCTTTTCTTTTAAAAATGAAGTTTGGTTATATACAGAAGGTTTACACAATGGCACATTATCAGGGTATTATATTTTGTGATCACACTTTATTTTTATGGGTTAAATAAGGGCTTTTATTAGTATTAGCGTTCAATTGGATTCAAGTCAGGAGGCAACCTTGGCCAGGTCATAGTTTCCACTTGCACCTCTTTTCTTTTTTTTTGCTCATGAGAAACTTTTGTGTGATTATCATGCTGGAACAGGCGTCTCCTGCCAAGCTTCTGTATCTCCTGTCAGCCAGCACTTTGGAATATTTTGGTATATCTACAGGCATCCATGGCACCATCTATAAATGTCGTCTCCTCATCACCTTTTGCACTCACGTCACTCTGCTCCATATCATCACACTCCCACCTTAATGGCTCACTGTCAGGACTATGGATTCACTCTTGCATTCTGGGGCAGCTTCACTCCAAACACTGCGGACCCCACCTGAGCCGAATATACTTACAGGGTCTGGCTCCCAATATTTATCAACAATATTCATTATTTTTTTAAATATTCTTTCGAAAGTTTAATTTAGCTTTGTGTGTGTGTGTGTGTGTGTGTGTGTGTGTGTGTGTGTGTGTGTGTGTGTGTGTGTGTGTGTGTGTGTGTGTGTGTGTGCAGAAGAGCATAACGTTTTTTTTCTTATTCTTGGATTTTGTTCATAGAGTTTGGCATCCTTCACGCTGCCTGAGCTAAGACATAAATGTGATTCTCACTGATCTCCCCTGTGTCAAGTCAATAGAGCAATTATTGAAACATCATCTAATTTTGAATCCTCTGACATTTTAGTGATTTTGCATTGGTGTTTTAAATGACTAATAAATGCATTATTTGTGAATTGTTGGCTATGTGTTATTCTTTGGAGATTTTTGGTGCTACTGTAAGTTTAAAATGAAGGAAGACCAGATAATATGTCTGTTTGCTGACCTGCTCAGCCACTTGCCAGCCAGAAGAAAGACACACACACACACACACCCATACACACAGCATATACATGATGGTTTATTCACTAAAAAAAAAAAAAAAAAGTATAATGCATGAATCCATTTTCAGAGTCTACAAAGTCAAAGTCATTTTTAAGTTGTGTAGGAATCTAAGAGAAAAAAAATGGAAATGGGAAGTGTTACCATATAAGGAATGAAGATCAAGCTGGGAAAGCCTTAGGATCAAAGAAAGACACAGACAGACATTTTACATGGGACATTTTACAGTAGAAGAAAAATATGTAATAAACAAATAAAAAATAATAAATAAATAAATAAATAAATAAATAAACTCACAGAGTAATAAAATTCTAATTCAAGAGTTATTTATCACACATACACACATAGACATATACATTATGGTTTTCTGTGGAAAGAGTTTATATAATCTAATTCCTATTTATAAATCACT
Source organism: Clarias fuscus (assembly GCA_030347435.1). Lineage (NCBI taxonomy): Eukaryota > Metazoa > Chordata > Actinopteri > Siluriformes > Clariidae > Clarias > Clarias fuscus. The sequence continues at coordinate 3,550,556 of CM059210.1, read as the reverse complement.
TTGATGCCTCCAGGGTCCCCTGTCCTGGCTACACGGAAACTTTCTGATTCAGTGTTTCTCCTCACCTCCACCAGCTCTCCTACACTTTCACAGCCTGTCCACTCTGCCTAAACCCCCTTTTGTGGCCTAGGTTTTAAATAAGCTAGGACCCTACCTGATCTCTCCTTACCCTTTGTGCTCTCAATCTAACACACTTTCTTTCTCCGTACCTTTCCATACCCAGGTTAAGGCCTGAGCGGATATACTAAGAGCCAGAGAGCTTCCAGGATCAGTGTTCCTTAACTGGCACCAGATCCTGTTCCAAAACCCCTATGCACCCCTATGGGAGCATAAAAGGAAACATATATCATGCAATGGTGAATTCAGGCTGTAATTAAACTGCATTTTTGAATCAATGCAAGATATTACATAGAGCTTTAGTGAACATCACGGATGTCAGCATGAAGGTGACGGGATTTCATGACTGTCGCATTAACTTAATTTGGTAACTGCGATTTAATATTTGTGAATGGATCCTTCAGTAGCAAAAAATGATCTTCGGTAGCAAAGCATGCAACAATTGCTGGGGGAGACCAGAGCCCTCAAGGTCAGCTCCACATCAAGGAGACACAGCGAGTGAAGTGGGCTTTGTCTTTGATGTGGATCATGCTGGTATAGCTATTGTTAGAGAAAATAGTTCTGAAAAACACAGTCATACTTTAGTGGCATACCCTAAACCATTCTACCATATACAATACCAGGCTACTGTTGAACAAACAACTGTCTGACCTGTGGTACGGCATAACAGTGTTATAGTCATGAGGAGCGCCTGAAATATTTGGAGAATTTCGACTCTGCACCTGGCATGTACTGTAAGCTAAAGCAATTGTCCAAAAAATCAATACCTGTTCACAGATCATTGGCAGCATGTTTTGTCATTCAGGAACAAGCAGTATGGGTTATACAGTACTGTGGTTACAGCAGCAAAATGACCTTTCACCCAACCATGAAGCACATTATGCTTAAACACAAATAATAACATATCATATATTACATAAAATCATAAAATAGCATAATAAGCACTTCTGGTTGATTTCATGTTATTATTTGTGAGCATACTTACAGGCCTTTTTATGTATTAACACTTTTTGTCTAATATGTATGTATGTACAGTACAGACCAAAAGTTTGGACACACCTTCTCTGTCACGACATGCCAGATCTCGCCCACAACATAAGTACCTCCGCATGCAGTCTAAAGCACTCCTGTTCCAGCTCTGCGCCGCCTCTTGTTTTTTTGCCGCCTCAGTCACGGCTCGAGCTCACCTGCTGCCGCTTTGGATTAATCAGTCAGGTGTATTTAAGGCGCTTCAGGACAACCACTTATTGCCAGATTATTGTGCCGTTCATGCCTTTATTCTCGCGTTTGTTTTGCCACAGTTTATCGGTTACGACCCCGCCTGGTTTATCGTTTTCGTCCTTGTCTTCGCGTTACGGATTTATTGCTATTTGGATTACAGGCTTTGAACCTCGCTCACGTTTTGACTACGATACTGCCTGCCCCTGGATTTATTGCTTCTGGATTTGCACTCATTGGATCTACTGGTTGTGAACTCGGCTTCCGACTTTTGGCTACGAGATTGGATTACGTGCACTGGAAGCTTTGACCTCACTAACGTGGAGTTGTGTGCTGCCTCCCTACACTTCCTGGTTCTCTCAGACCGAGACGCCCTGTACTGGCTGTAAGTGTCTCTTGGTTGATTATTCTCTCTGCCTCTCTCTGCTACTGGATCTACGTGTTTTCTCTCTAGTGACGCCCGTGACAGTATAATCTGGCCATTATGGATCCAGCAGAGTTTGCTCATTTGAGATCAGCACTAGAAAGTCAGGGAGCGCTCCTGGGGTCACATCAACGCGACATTCAGGAGGTCACTAGCACACTGAAAACAGTAACTGAGACCCTGACATCTCTCGCTACTCAAATTCAGCATCTGCAAAGCCCCCCAGCTCCCACTTCGGCTCCTCGTCCCTTAGCAGTAGCAGCAGTCGCTCCTCCTCATGAGCCTCATCTTCCTGCTCCACCTACATATGATGGGCCCCCTAACACATGCCGTTCATTTCTCTCTCAGTGTTCTCTAGTCCTTGAGCTGTAGGCCTCGTCCTTCCCTACAGAACGAGCTAAGGTGGCGTACATCATCACGCTCCTCTCCGGTAGGGCGAGAAAATGGGGAACAGCCTTGTGGGATGCTCAATTACCCTGTTGCTTCACTTATAAATCCTTCACTGATGAAATGAGAAGAGTTTTTGATCGCTCATTCACCGGACGCCTGGCTGCAGGCCAGATATTAACTCTTCACCAAGGATCCCGATCTGTTCACGACTATGCCATAGAGTTTTGTACCTTGGCGGCTTCATGTGGTTGGGATGACCAAGCTCTCTTTGATGCGTTTCTCCATGGGCTATCAGACACAGTCAAAGATGAGTTGTCAGCGCGCGAACCACCATCCAACCTAGAAGACCTCATTGACTTAGCAGCACGTATTGACGCTCGTAAGTGCCTCAGGCAGCAGGAGCGTTATCTGAACCTCTGGTCACCACCCCCCCCTAGCCTCCACCAGCTCCCTGAAGAACCCTCCTGAACCAATGCAGGTGGGTTGGACACGTATCTCACCCGAGGAGCGCCAACGGAGACGAGACAAGGGGGCATGCTTCTACTGTGGTCAGTTGGGTCACTTCTCACGTAACTGCCCGTTAAAAGGGCAGGCCCCTCGGTAATTTAGGGTGCACCGCGGGGCCCGGATCTTAGAAGATTTCCCAACCATCGGTCCTGTTTTCCAGTAACCCTGACCCATAAAAGTCAGTCCTACGACACGTACACCCTGTTGGATTCTGGGGCTGACCAAAACTTCATCTGCTCTTCACTGGTGAACCTCCTTGGGATTTCCTCCACGCCTCTAAGCCACCCACTCACTGTCCAGGCCCTCGATGGTTGTTTCCTGGCCCCCATCACCCACCGCACATTACCAATTATGTTGCACTTTTCAGGAAACAACTCAGAAATCATCTCGTTTCTGATTGTTAAGAGCTCCCACGCTCCACTTGTTTTGGGTCTCCCATGGTTACAGTCCTTCCTGTCTGTCGTCATGTCTCCGTTCTGCTGCCAAAGGGTCCCTGCCTTCTCCACTGGAGGACTGCCCCAACCTCTCGAACGTCCCAGCTGAATACCACGATCTCCTGAAAGTTTTTAGCAAATCTCGTGCAGTCTCACTACCCCCCCCCCCCCCACTGCCCATATGATTGTGCCATTGACCTTCTGCCAGGTACAACCCCGCCCAAGGGACGACTATACTCCCTCTCTCGCCTTGAGAGGGAGGCCATGGATCAATACATTACGGAATCCCTTGCTGCAGGAATCATTCGTCCTTCCTCCTCTCCAGCGGGCGCAGGGTTTTTCTTTGTGGAGAAGAAGGACAAATCCCTTCGGCCCTGTATCGATTATAGGGGGCTTAATGAGATTACCATTAAGAACCGCTACCCACTCCCTCTCATGTCTTCGCCTTTGAGTTACTTCAGGATGCACGGGTGTTCACCAAGTTGGATCTTAGGAATGCCTATCACTTAGTGAGGATACGAGACGGAGACGAATGGAAGACTGCTTTCAATACACCTACGGGCCACTATGAATACCTTGTGGTACCCTTTGGGCTGACCAATGCCCCAGCTGTCTTCCAGACTCTTATCAATGACGTACTGAGAGACTTCCTGAACGTTTTTGCATTTGTCTACCTCGATGACATCTTGATCTTCTCCCGCACACTTAAGGAACACCGGTCCCATGTCCGTCAGGTTTTACAAAGGCTCATGGAAACAAGCTCTACGTCAAGGCTGAGAAATGTGAGTTTCATCGTGATTCTACTTCCTTCCTTGGGTTTGTCATATCACCATCAGGTATTCAGATGGACCCAGCTAAAGTAAAGGCAGTCACAGATTGGCCGGTACCATCTTCAAGGCGGGAACTTTTGGGTTTCCCCAACTTTTACAGACGCTTCATTAGAAACTATAGCACTGTTGCAGCACCTCTCACCACTCTCACATCCACAAAATTGCAGTTTCGATGGAATTCACTGGCAGACAAAGCTTTTATGGAACTCAAAGGTCGTTTCACCCCTGCCCCTATTCTCACCTTCCCTGACCCGTCCCTCCAGTTTGTGGTCGAAGTGGACGCATCGGAAACAGGTGTTGGAGCCATTCTTTCCCAAAGGTCCTTCAAGGATAATAAACTTCACCCCTGTTCTTTCCTCTCTCGTCGACTTTCGCCGTCTGAATGCAATTATGGCATCAGAGACTGAGAGCTATTGGCCATCAAGTTTGCACTTGAAGAATGGAGACACTGGCTGGAGGGGGCAGAACATCCATTCTTGGTCTGGACCGACCATAGAAACTTGGAGTACTTAGGGTCAGCCAAGCGACTTAATTCTCGTCAGGCACGATGGTCCTTGTTCTTTTCCCGGTTCAACTTTACATTGTCCTATCGCCCGGGTTCTAAGAACACCAAGCCAGATGCCCTTTCCCGACAGTTCTCTCCCTCTATGGATTCCCCCCCTCAGGAAACCATCCTTCCCCCACATTGTCTGGTGACTGATACTCGCCTAGAAATAGAAAACCTGGTGCTACGTGCGCTCGTGCGCTATTAGACTGGGCCCACAGCTCCAAGTTGGCATGCCACCCGGGCATAGCCCGCACTCTTTCTTTCGTTGAGCAACGTTTCTGGTGGCCAACTGTTAAGGAGGATGTCAAAGGTTTCATATCTTCATGCGATACTTGTTCTAGGAATAAGGCCACGAACCGCCCCCCGGAGGGCCTTCTCAGACCGCTCCACATCCCTCATTGCCCATGGTCGCATATCTCTCTGGATTTTGTCACGGGATTACCACCCTCAGACAACAACACTTGCATTATGACAGTGGTGGATCGATTCTCTAAGGCCGCTCACTTTGTCCCGCTCCCCAAACTTCCTTCCGCTAAAGAAACAGCTGAACTCTTGGTGTCTCATGTTTTCCGGCTCCATGGTCTCCCATCAGATATTGTCTCAGACAGGGGCCCGCAATTTTCCGCACAATTCTGGAAGGTTTTCTGTAAGCTCATTGGTGCCACCCCCAGCCTGTCGTCTGGCCTCCACCCCCAGAGCAATGGACAGACGGAACGGATCAAACAGGAACTAGAGAAGTCTCTAAGGTGTATGGCATCACGGGACTCAACCTCTTGGAGTAAATTTCTCCCATGGATAGTATACGCCCACAACTCGCTACCCACATCTTCCACTGGTATGTCTCCCTTCCAATGCTGTCTGGGATATCAACCGCCTCTGTTCCCTACTCAAGAGGAGGAAGTTGCGGTGCCATCAGCCCAAGCTTTTGTCCATCGCTGTAAGAAAACTTGGCAACAGGCGCGCTCTCAACTGCTGCGCTCGGTAAATACATTCCGACACAATGCCAACCGCCATCGCTCAGCAGCTCTCAGATACCGCGTAGGCCAAAGAGTAATGCTGTCCACAAAGGACCACTGACATACCACTAAGGACCATGTCAAGGAAATTGGCTCTGATGTATATTGGACCTTTCTCCATTTCCCGAATCATCAACCCCTGCGCCGTCAAGCTTTCCCTGCCCCTGTCGATGCGCCGTATTAACCCCACCTTCCATGTGTCTCAGATCCGACGTTTGGTCTCCTGTCCATTGTCCCCAACACCCCAACACCCCCCCTCCCCCCCCATCTCATCGATGGGGGCGAAGCATTCACGGTCCGTAAGCTCCTCAGATCCCGCCGCCGTGGACGTGGGTTACAATACCTAGTGGATTGGGAAGGGTATGGACCTGAAGAAAGAAGTTGGATACCTGCCAGGTTTATTCTTGACAAGTCCCTGATTAGAGAGTTCCATAGGCTCAACCCGGAGGCTCCTTCTAGAACGCCAAGTGGCGTTCATAGGGGGGAGGGTACTGTCACGACATGCCAGATCTCACTCACAACATAAGCACCTCCGCATGCAGTCTAAAGCACTCCTGTTCCAGCTCCGCGCCGCCTCTTGTTTTTTGCCGCCTCAGTCACGGCTCGAGCTCACCTGCTGCCGCTTTGGATTAATCAGTCAGTTTGTTTTGCCACAGTTTCTCGGTTACGACCCCGCCTGGTTTATCGTTTTCATCCTTGTCTTCGCGTTACGGATTTATTGCTATTTGGATTACCGGCTTTGAACCTCGCTCACGTTTTGACTACAATACTGCCTGCCCCTGGATTTATTGCTTCTGGATTTGCAATCATTGGATCTACTGGTTTTGAACTCGGCTTCCGACTTTTGGCTACGAGATTGGATTACGTGCACTGGAAGCTTTGACCTCACTAACGTGGAGTTGTATGCTGCCTCCCTACACTTCCTGGTTCTCTCAGACCGAGACGCCCTGTACTGGCTGTAAGTGTCTCTTGGTTGATTATTCTCTCTGCCTCTCTCTGCTACTCTGACATTCTCATTCAAAGAGTTTGAATTTGTATTATGGCATGAAAAAAGTAAAGTAAGTAAAGAAAAACGAGTGGCCAACATTACTTTAAGAAATGAAGTCAGTCAGTCCGAAAAATTGGGAAAACTTTGAAAGTGTCCCCAAGTGCAGTCACAAAAACCATCAAGCGCTACAAAGAAACTGGCTGACATGCGGACCGCCCCAGGAAAGGAAGACCGAGAGTCACCTCTGCTGCGGAGGATAAGTTCATCCGAGTCACCAGCCTCAGAAATCGCAGGTTAACAGCAGCTCAGATCAGAGAGCAGGTCAATGCCACACAGAGTTCTAGCAGCAGACACATCTCTAGAACAACTGTTAAGAGGAGACTGTGTGAATCAGGCCTTCATGGTAGAATATCTGCTAGGAAACCACTACTAAGGACAGGCAACAAGCAGAAGAGACGCGTTTGGGCTAAAGAACTCAAGAAAGAAAACTCTTTGAATGAGAAGGTGTGTCCAAACTTTTGCTCTGTACTGTATGTATGTATGTACTGTAGGTACTGTAGGTTTGTTAATATAGGTGTCCTTTCTGATCTTAGTTCCAACACTCTTCCTTTTTGTCTCAATCCATGTCCCTCAATCATCTGTTCTTCTATCATTGCTTGCTGCGAATTCAGGCAGATCTCAGCAGCTATGAGGGGGTGTTAGTGAAAAAGAAAGGAGCCAGATGTAAGCCATACCTTAATATACAGCCTAAAAACAAAAGAGTTTCACAGACAGTGAAAAAAAATTATTTGCAGTGGTAACCTATTTCATATTTACTTTTTAATTAGTGTGGTATTCTATTCAGAATGACATATGCACATATTTCTTTTGGCCTGGTATTAACAGAAAGGTCATCTTTTTTTATTTATTTCACACTATTCTGTATCTGCTCTTCTTAATTCATTTGGTTGGAAGAATCAGAATGTATTTACCGGCCACAGAAGGGAACGAAACAGCTGGAGGGAACAGCGTAGCTGAGATGTAAGTGATTTAAAAACTACAACATCTGCCTTCTATCTCAAGAAAATGAAATCTATAACCTCATGAACATTTGAAATGCTGTCAATGCCAGTATTTGTATTTCAGGTGTAAGTAATGATATTATACATTTTCTTTTTCTTTTTAAATGATGCATCACCAACATCAGCCAACATAAGAAATGTATAAGTTATGGGTTGTTTGTTTAATGTCAAATACTAGATTTTTAATGTTAACATTACATAATTAAACTAATAAATCTTATACTGATGATAGTATTGCTAGTACTATTACTGTATAACTATTATTTACTCCATATCCATCCATTTATCAATCCATTTATTTTCCACCACTTATCCATGGCCAAGTCTAAGCAGAGATGCCCTGACCTCCATCTCCCTTACCACCTCCTCTAGCTCATGCATGAGAATACCCAGATGCTCTGAGTATCAGGGCCTTCTTCCCTTTGAACATGCATGAAACACCTCCCTGGGTAGGCATCCAGGAAACATCCTTATCCAATGTCTAAACCACCTCAGCTGGTTCCTTTCAACATGAAGGAGCACTGGCTCAACTTTGAGCTCTTCCTAACCTTATCTCTTAGGCTGAATCCAGCCACCCTGTGGAGGAAGTTCATTTCAGCCGTTTGTATCTTCTCAATCTTTTGGGCAATCCCCAAATCTCAGGATTATATTTAGCTCAATATTGAAGAGTAAATTGAAACCTTTGCCATTCAAGTCAGCTGTTTCTCCATCACAACAGATTGGCACAATGCCCATATTACTGCTGACACCACACCAATTTGTTTATCAAACTCTCGTTCCAATTTACAACCAACCATTCAGCCAGAAGGGGACAATCCACCCTTTTCCATATAAGAACCAAGGCCTCAAATTTGGAGGTGCTGACCCTCATCCCAGCATCTTCACGTTCAAACACAAACTGCCCCAGATCAAAGTAACTGCTCGATGAAGCCACCCGGACCATATCATCTGTAAACCA
>CM059210.1:3434566-3537066 GCA_030347435.1 Clarias fuscus | reverse complement strand
TGCTTCCAAGGGTTGGTCTACACCGATTGGCCAAATATTTCTGTGAGACCATTGAGTGGATGGTCCCTCAATTACTGAAAATGTTTAGTTTAGATCCATTCTCCACTGAATATCTTCAGATATAAAGATAAAAATCTGGTGCTGCGTTCAAAAAAGACTCAGGTGCTCATAGTGAAACAGGTTCACGCACTCAGTAACAGAATACGCCTTTTGACATGGTTTGTTTAAAAGGTTTCTTTTTCTTACTTCTGGCCTTTGACTTGTTTATCTGAAATTTCGAAAAAGCTGCTCCTTTAAAATGTTTTTCGCTAAAATGCTATAAAAATGCAATTAAATTAAATTCTTCAGGGCACCTTTTAAATCAGGTTTAACCATACAACATTACATCCATGCTCCGTGTCCATCTCGCTGCAACCTGCTGTACAGTAGATCTAATTATCAACTTCACAATCCATATGGTCCACTGGGAATCCACAAGGTCACCCAAACTCACTTGTCTCTGGACTTCAAAGACCAGCAACCGTTTCACCAATTCCACTTCATTAGCTCTATAAACTCTAACGACTGTGCCTGAGGTTTTAAAACCAACAAGCAAACAAAAAACCACTTTAACACACTTTTGTTTGACTCTGAGTAGTAAATAACCACATTGCATAAAAACCACACAGTATCCAGCAGCTTTAAAAGTTAATCACTCATCTAAATATCATTACAAAGTTGACTGAAAACACTTGAGCTTGCCACACACGCACACACACACACACACACACACACACACACACACTCACTCACACACCTGCAGACATACAGTGTGCATTCACAGCTCAATGGCAGCCCTTTTAAAAGAGGCTCCAATAAAAAGCTGATTTATTGCTGGTCAACAGAGACTCGTCTCTTCCCCCGGCGTCCCAGCATGCATTATTCAGGACACAACTAATCACTCTGTAAGAGTTCAAGAGGAAGCGCAGTGGGCCGGGGGCTACACGCTCCTCACACATTAATACACGAAAAGAACCAGAGGAACAACAACAAGACTGTTTCTGCTTACTTCATCCAAGAGCTGTCTCCAGAAAAGACAGAAAGCCGTTAAGGAGGAGGAGTCTGGGAGAAAAGCGTGAGTAGGGTTTCAGAATGGAGCTGATCATCTGACAATGATTTGTAAACGGTGAGCGTACCGGTGTTTGTGTGTGTGTGTGTGTGTGTGTGTGTGTGTGTGTGTGTGTGTGTGTCGCCAGTTTGATAATCAGCTCAGAGAATTATCAGAACTCGAAGGCATCACTGTAACAGAGTCGAGTTAACTCTGAGAAAAACAACGATGAGAACAATAGTGAAGGTTTAATACCTGCTGATGAAACACACCCTGCTCCTGCAGCCAGACGCTGGCGATGTGATAAGATGATTACAGTCATGTGTAATGTGTATAATAAAGCAAAAACACCGAGCCATGATTAAAAATGTGTTTCACAGATAATCACATTATCCTGAGCTTTTTCCTCCTGCTGTCTGTAAATATCCGTCGATATGGGACGCCTCGTTTAACTCCTGAATCAAATCCACACTTTCAATCAAATTACACTGATGCGAGAGAAATGGATTGGGATAGAATTGAATCATTAAAATATCTGGCACCGAATTTCATTATGAGTGAGTTGTTTTCAAGCTCACTCTGGTGTGTGTTATGTCTCTTCATTCAGCAGGTAGAGAAGCTGTTTGACTCGATTAGCTTTTACGTTGAAAAACACAACAGAGCAGAATTTCAATGGTTGTCACCTCACAGCTTCAAGGTCCAAGGTTCAACCCTGAGCTCAGCTCTATGTAGAAATTCATGCGTTGCTCCCATGCTTTTCTGGTTTAATGATGATGATGGTGACAATGACGATGATGATGATGATAAAGATGTTGTTCATGTTGATAACGATGAGGATAAAAATGATGATGACAAAGATGAAACGGATGATGATGATGATGATGATGATGATGAAGATGAAGAAAATTATGAAGATGATGATGAAGATGATGATTACATTAATGAAGACAATAACGAAGACCATGATGATAAAGACAGTGACAACGACGACGATGATGATATTGATAAAGACGATTATAATAATGAAAGATGATGATGATGATGATGAAGATGTTGATGATCAGTGATGATGATGTCTTCCTCTGTGTCTTAGCCTAGCCATTCTCCTACATTTTATTGACATTAAAGCTGCTGTCAGTCACATGAACAGTCGACTCTTTGATTGCCCAACGAACAATTCAGCTCGCACTAACACAATTAATTCATCACTAAAAGGTTCTCAGTCTGTGATGCAGGCAGTGGATTTAAATTCACTGATTTACTGAAGAGTGTAAATCATTTTACGTCAATTTTTTCAATGTATTCAAAATCACAATTCTTATATAAACACAGTGTGTCAATGCCGCTACCGGTGTACATGACATCTATAACATGTGTTATATATCAGACTTAATCCAGAAATCCATCAGTTAAATGTGTGATTAAACTCTTAAACATGTTCTCTCTAAATTCTCATATTAATTCACTTCAGCTTCATCTGCATGTCCAATATATACACACGTGGACAAAATTGTTGGTACCCTTCGGTCAATGAAAGAAAAACCCACAATGGTCACAGAAATAACTTTAATCTGACAAAAGTAATAATAAATAAGAATTCTATGAATGTTAACCAAAGAAAAGTCAGACATTGCTTTTCAACCATGCTTCAATGGAATTATTTAAAAAAATAAACTCATGGAACAGGCCTGGACAAAAATGATGGTACCCCTAATTTAATAGTTTGTTGCACAACCTTTTGAGGCAATCACTGCAATCAAACGATTCCTGTAACTGTCAATGAGACTTCTGCACCTCTCTGCAGGTATTTTGGCCCACTCCTCATGAGCAAGCTGCTCCAGTTGTTTCCGGTTTGAAGGGCGCCTTTTCCAGACAGCATGTTTCAGCTCCTTCCAAAGATGCTCAATAGGATTGAGGTCAGGGCTCATAGAAGGCCACTTTAGAATAGTCCAATGTTTTCCTCTTAGCCATTCTTGGGTGTTTTTAGCTGTGTGTTTTGGGTCATTGTCCTGTTGCAAGACCCATGACCTGCGACTGAGACCCAGCTTTCTGACACTGGCCAGCACATTTCTCTCTAGAATCCCTTGATAGTCTTGAGATTTCATTGTACCCTGCACAGATTCAAGACACCCTGTGCCAGATGCAGCAAAGCAGCCCCAGAACATAACAGAGCCTCCTCCATGTTTCACAGTAGGGACAGTGTTCTTTTCTTCATATGCTTCATTTTTCCGTCTGTGAACATAGAGCTGATGTGCCTTGGCAAAAAGTTCCATTTTTGTCTCATCTGTCCATAGGACATTCTCCCAGAAGCTTTGTGGCTTGTCAACATGTACTTTGGCATATTCCAGTCTGGCTTTTTTATGATTTGTTTTCAACAATGGTGTCCTTCTTGGTCGTCTCCCATGTAGTCCACTTTGGCTCAAACAACGACGGATGGTGCGATCTGACACTGATGTTCCTTGAGCATGAAGTTCACCTTGGATCTCTTTAGAAGTCTTTGTGGGCTCTTTTGTTACCATTCGGATTATCCGTCTCTTTGATTTGTCATCAATTTTCCTCCTGCGGCCACGTCCAGGGAGGTTGGCTACAGTCCCATGGATCTTAAATTTCTGAATAATATGTGCAACTGTAGTCACAGGAACATCTAGCTGCTTGGAAATGGTCTTATAGCCTTTACCTTTAACATGCTTGTCTATAATTCTCTTTCGAATCTCCTGAGACAACTCTTTCCTTCTCTTCCTCTGGTCCATGTTGAATGTGGTACATACCATGTCACCAAACCACACAGTGACTACCTGGAGCCCTATATATAGGCCCACTGACTGATTACAAGATTGTAGACACCTGTGATGCTAATTAGTGGACACACCTTGAATTAACATGTCCCTTTGGTCACATTATTTTCAGTATTTTCTAGGGGTACCATCATTTTTGTCCAGGCCTGTTCCATGAGTTTATTGTTTTAAATAATTCTGTTGAAGCATGGTTGAAAAGCAATGTCTGACTTTCATAGGTTAACATTCATAGAATTTTTTTTAAATAATTACTTTTGTCACATTAAAGTTATTTATGTGACCATTGTGAGTTTTTCTTTCATTGACCGAAGGGTACCAACAATTTTGTCCACGTGTTGTACACACACACGTTACATCGTTAAGCAGATTCAAGAGCTGCTGCTAAAAACTTTTGTTTGAAATGCAACAACTCAATCTGGAAATGCAACAACCCTTACACATTCAAGTTAGTACATGATGCAGAATGTGCAAACTCTGTGCACTTGTTTCTATGGTAACCGACATTTAACCATCTGCATTAACCTGCTGCTAATTAATGAAGCTCTGTTAGTCGTTATTAGTTCAGAGTGAAGAGGACTGACGCGTCAAACATGTGGTCACATCAGACCAACAGGTAGCCTGAGCTGAATACACATCACCTGTGTGTGTGTGTGTGTGTGTGTGTGTGTGTGTGTGTGTGTGTGTGTGTGTGTGTGTGTGTGTGTCTATCTCTACCATAATGAATGCACACTCACTCCTCGCTGTTTTCAGCCCTGACAGGCCCAAGACCAGATATTGTATGATCTATTGTCCCCTGAATTTCTTATGCGTCTTTGTTTTATTTTCCAGAACGCCATCAACCTAAACACTGAGACTGAAGTGAGAGAAGTCTTAATCCAGACCAATTTGTAAAATGTAAGAGTTTAATATTAAGTAGTAAAAAATAAAGCTTCAACACATCAATAATAATAATAATAATAATAATAATAATAATAATAATAATAAATCAACAGGTTTATTATCTTTGGGATCTGAAATCAAATGTGTCCTGTATGGGAGAAATCAAACAGGAAGTAGGAAGTGAGAGTTAAGACCAGGGCATTTCTCTTTTCCAGTGCTTGATGATATTTTTGCGCCACATCACAGTGTTGAGAGACAGAAGAGCTGGAACTGTCTCTCCCGCCTGTAAGCAGCCTCGACAAATCCCTCTATTATGTCGGGTTTAAAGCTCGACTCGGTTCTGCTGGGCGTTTTTCACAAAGCTCGGAAATCCTCTTATTCTAAACACTGCGTGCGGAGTCTCTTCACCTCCAGAGCTTTAGCCTTCACAGATCTTCTCATCTCCTGGTCCTGATCAGCTGAATGAACCCGAGCTTCCGTAACTAAAATATTAGACGATACAAACCTTTAAAGGGGACCAAGAGACGTTTATTTCTTTTCTGATGAGAATCTTCTCTCATGTGTAGGTTTTATTCCTGGATTAGCTCCTGGGCTGAGATTCATCAGATGTTGTTGTCGAACAGATTTGGAGTGAACACCCAGACGATGGCAGGACGCAGCAGTAAAACAGCTTCAGAGCACAAACGCTGCGACCGGAGTCTCTGAAAATGTCGTGTCTAGTGAAGATGGATTTGTCATGCAGACTCTGAATGTTCCAGCCAGCATTGAGTGGCTGCACCATTTATTTTCTCAAACTCGCCTCAGAATAATAAAAACGCCACACGCCATCGCAGTCCGAGAAGCAGCTTTTTAAACTTGAAGAACGTTTAAATTTTATAGCACACGGCTGCTGTTTCAGGATCGATATCATCGAGGAGTCCGTAGGGAAACGCTTTAGACCTAGAGTGAAAGAAATGGAAAACAGTCTGAACGTCACTTTTTGTCATTTGTTTGTTTCGCCGGTCGTTACCAGAACCACACTCAGGTCAGTTTGCTACTTGTTCAGCTTTGTATTCAGATAGAGAGAGAGAGAGAGAGTAACAGTGGTCTGATAGTTATTGCCTTTTCACATTGGACAGCTCCATGCTCTAACAGAAATAGACAAAGACAGTGTGTATTTAACACCATGAACAGGGAAGGGAGGGGCGCCCTAACTCACCAGGTATGGGTGCAGATTATTGTCTATGATCTTGCTGTCATCTATGACCTATAAAAAAGTCATAAAAGCACAGACCAGTGAGTAGTTCTTTTCAGTTTATAGTCTCACAACTACTTCCTATACCCACAGACTCCAGGACCTCTGGATAGAAAACAGCCTTCCCAAATCCTGCCACAGCGCCCCTCTGCTTAATTGAATTGAATTCATCTCTTTATTTTATTTCTCTTTCTCTTGCTGTGTCTCTCATTATCTCTCTCTCTCTCTCTCACTCTCTCTCTCTCTCAGTCACAGCCATGGAGAAGATGAGCATCAGTGCATCACTCCTGCACTCCACTGTGTCTCCTCTTCTTGACAGAAAAAGGACCTTTTCACCAGTTGACAGCTCATTCTCTCATCATCTTCAGTCCTTCCAGACAAGGCGGGACCCAGGGATATCTAAGTAATGTAGAGAAGAGACTAGGGTCCTCCACTCGGTGCTGACCGAGGATGTTTTTTTTTTGTACAGGTTTCACACAGTGCAAATCGATAGATACAGCCATAGTTAAGCATATACACACTGGGAACAGTGGAGGCTCTAATTAGGGTTATTGGTGTAATTACAGTAGGTTTGTTACTTTTTGTGTGTCTGTCAAGTCGAGTCAGGTCAAGTCAAGTCGGCTTTTATTGTTTGTTTCAACCTCATACTGTTCAGTACACAGTCAAAAGAGACAACGTTCCTCCTGGAGCAAGGTGCAGCATACAATATAAATGAACAACATAAATTAACAAAACTAACTAGCAAAGTAAGACACCTAATTAGCTGATTAGTTGAGACAAAACTAATTAACACCCTAAATTAAACAAACTATCTAAGTACTATAAAAAAGACAAAAGGACAACATAAAGTGTATTTGCAAATCTACACAAAACAATGCAATACTCTGTGGAAATGAGTTGAGGTAGGACAGGTAAATTGTTAAAGTTGTTAAAGTAGCAGTAAAGATATACAGTAAAAGGGTTTCTTTAGCAAATGAATATAAAAATAAAATTAATATTGTGCAAAAAAGCAATTGCAGGTAAGTGTGTGTGAAATTGAGAGAGCGTTGTAGATCTGAGGGTGTGTGTGTGTGTGTGTGTGTGTGTGTGTGTGTGTGTGTGTGTGTGTGTGTGGTTCTGCAGTACACTGATCATTCTGTACAGTTCACCGAGCCCTTCCTTAGCATTAGCACTAGGTGGAATGTACATCGTGGTTAAATTCTGCAGTAAATAAAAATGTCAACCTCTAAGTGTCATAAACTCTGTGTTGGTCTCCGTCCACATTGAGGAGTTAAACATGTTGTATTTGAGGTTTACATAATGCAGTAGTTTCACCTCATCACCTGCAGTATAAATGCTTGTGTTTGACAATGATGCTCCACATTTCCTCTCCTTGACGATTCTATATGCATTTCTTTATGTTATTCCTGAGGTACAGTGCAGACCAAAAGTTTGGACACACCTTCTCATTCAAAGAGTTTGAATCTGTATTATGGCAAGAAAAAAGCAGCTAAGTGAAGAAAAACGAGCGGCCATCATTACTTTAAGAAATGAAGGTCGGTCAGTCCGAAAAATTGGGAAAACTTTGAAAGTGTCCCCAAGTGCAGTCACAAATACCATCAAGCGCTACAAAGAAACCGGCTGACATGCGGACCGCCCCAGGAAAGGAAGACCGAGAGTCGCCTCTGCTGCGGAGGATAAGTTCATCCGAGTCACCAGCCTCAGAAATCGCAGGTTAACAGCAGCTCAGATCAGAGAGCAGGTCAATGCCACACAGAGTTCTAGCAGCAGACACATCTCTAGAACAACTGTTAAGAGGAGACTGTGTGAATCAGGCCTTCATGGTAGAATATCTGCTAGGAAACCACTGCTAAGGACAGGCAACAAGCAGAAGAGACGCGTTTGGCCTAAAGAACACAATAAAGAACACAATAAAGAACACAATAAAGAAAACTCGCTGAATGAGAAGGGGTGTCCAAACTTTTGCTCTGTACTGTCTGAAATAATTTCTATAACACATCATTATTGTGTTGGTGGAAACAGGAGTGGAGTGTAAATGTGTCATGGACAGTCAAAGACATGATGTCTTTATTAACCCAGTTACAGGCTTAGTTGTATACACCTACATGTTCTCTCTCTCTCTCTCTCTTTGTTTTTCTGTATCTGTCTCTCATCTGAGGAAAGCTGTTAACCGAGACTGACAGAGCAAGTTCAAGAAGCAATGATGTGTTCTGTCTGTGACTGTCTTGACAGAGAAAACTAATGCTACAGAACGACAAAGAATGTCAAAGGAAGATGATTGAAATCCTTTTTCTTTTTTTCTTTATTTCTTTTTTTTGGCATAGCGTTTTTAAAGAGATTTTACAGTCATCCGTGGTGATCCCTGCAGTTTCTCTATAACTGCCAACACGTCCTCTCTTCTCTCCTTATGTCATATGTCATTTACTGTATGTACAGTACTGTATGTTATCAAAATCAATAAGACAGTTTACATTTTATTTTGAATAAATAACCCTGTCTTCTTTACTTTCAAAGCCGCAGCTGAAAAAAAGCTGTCTAATATATTGCACATGAAAAATCTATCAGTACACTGAGATTTAGAAAAAAAAAAAAACTTAATGAAATTTCTGGTGACTGAATGGAGGCATAAAAGCGCCTGACATTTACAGAAGACTTCAAGCACAGTGTGGTGATGAGACTATTAGCTTCAGTAATAATAATAATAATAATAATAATAATAATAATAATAATAATAATAACAATAATGATGAATTTTATTTATATCGGCACCTTTCTCGTCACCCAAGGTCATCTTCCAAGTAAAACCAAGGATAAATAAAAACATAAAACAAGATAACATTGATAACAAAGATATCGTTAAGGAGTAAGAAAAGATTCAAACATAATTAAATGAAAAAAAAAAAAGTGTCATAATTTAAGACATTTAAAAACAAATGACATGGATATTTTAGTGCAGCCTTACATCATGTAGGATATGCGTTTCTGAATAAATGGGGCTTAAGTTGAGATTTGAATTTGATTGAAGAATATATGCTATGGAAGTTTTCAGATAGAGAATTCGAAAGGCGAGGAGCAGTATGACTAAAGGCTCTAGAGCACATGGTGGTCAGGCGGGCAAGGGTGTAACAAGAAGTTATGATGAAGAAGAGCGAAGAGAGCGAGAGGGGGTGTAGAATTGAACAAGCTCTGATAGGTGAGGGGGAGTGAGATTATGAAGTGCCTTAAATTTGTGGAAGAGAATTTTTTTAACTCTATACGTTATTTGATGGGTAGCCAGTGGAGTTGTTGGAGGGTGGGCGTTTGGGTTATGATACGGGCAGCAGAGTTCTGGATAAGTTGGAGTTTATGTAGGAGATTTAGTGGTTTGCTAGTTAAAAGTGAATTACAATAATCAATACGGGAGGTGAACAGTGCATGAGAGTGGCAGTAGAGTGTGGAGCGAGGAACAGGCAAAGATGAGAAATGTTATATAGCTGGAGGTAACATGATTGGCAGATATTGATTATATGGGCCTAGAAGAGCAAAGTGCCATCAAGGATTACCCCAAGGTTTTTAACCTGAGAAGAGGGAGAAACTGAGGAACCATTGATGCAGAGTGGAAAACTGTTGGACTTGAATAAGGTGGATTTTGACCCTATGAGGTGGACCACAGTCTTATTACTGTTAAGTTTGAGAAAATTGCAGGTAAACCAAGTTTTTATTGTTTTATTAAGCAGTTGGTTAGACAGGAGGGTGGAAGAGCAGAGTCAGGTTTTGTGGTGATTAAAGTTGTGTGTCATCTGCATAACAATTGATATCTATACTGAATTTTCTAAAGATCTGATCAAGAGGGGCGGCATGGTGGTGTAGTGGTCAGCACTGTCGCCTTGCACCTCCAGGGTCCGGGTTTGATCTCCGGCCAGGCTCGATTCCCGTCTCTGTGTGCATGGAGTTTGCATGTTCTCCCCCGTGCTTGGTGGGTTTCCTCGGGTACTCCGGTTTCCTCCCACAGTCTAAAGACATGTACAGTAGGTTAGGTTAATTGGTGTTTCCAAATTGCCCGTAGTGTGTGAATGAGTGAGTGTATGTGTGTGTGTCTGTGCCCTGCGATGGATTGGCACCCTGTCCAGGGTGTACCCTGCCATGTGCCCTAAGTCTCATGGGATAGGCTCCAGCCCCCCGTGACCCTGAATACAGGATTAAGCGGTATAGATGATGAGTGAGTTGGTTAGACAGGAGGGTGGAAGAGCGGAGTCAGGCTTTGTGGAGATTAAAGTTGTGTATCATCTGAATAACAATTGAAATGTATACTGAATTTTCTAAAGATCTGATCAAGAGGGGCGGCATGATGGTGTAGTGTTAAGCACTGTCCCCTTGCACCTCCATTGTCCAGGTTCGATTCTCGACTAGGTTCGATTCCCATGCATGGAGTTTGCATTTTCTCCCTGTGCTTGGTGGGTTTCCTCCGGGTACTCCGATTTCCTCCACAGTCTAAAGAATTGTAGGTTAGGTTAATTGGCATTTCCAAATTGGCTGTAGTGTGTGAATGAGTGTGTGCGGTACGGTCAGAGAGGTATGAAGTGAACCAGGCAAGAAGGTGATGCCAATTATAGCTAAATGGTTTAATTAAATGGAGTGAGAGATGGTGTCGAAGGTTGCACTCAAATGTAGCAGGACAAGGATTGTTTATTTAAAAGGTCCTTGGTATTAAAAGATAATTGGTAATCTTCACCAGAACAGCTTCCATACTATATTTGGTATGGAATCCAGACTGAAATGATTCAAAGAGGTTACTGTCACTGAAGTGAGTATGAACCTGTATTTAAACTACTTTTTCCAATATTTAAAAAAACGAAAGGCAGATTTGAAGTCGGATAGAAATTGTTGAGATTATTTGGGTTAGCACCTGTGTTTTTTTTTTTTTAGGGGCTGAAGTAATTGCAGCTGTTTTGAGAAATGATGGGACAGTGCCAGAAGATAGAGAGGAGTGATTGATTTGAGTTATAAGAGAGGAGAGTGAGGTCGTATAGGCTTTAACAAGCTGGGTTGCCAGAGGATCAAGCTGACGTGAAAGATTTAGACTTATTAAGGAATTTGGAAATTTCTGATTTGGTGGGGAGAAAGAAAGAGGAGAAAAGATTAAGAGGATGTTCAGCAGATAAGCTGTGGGGTGGGCTGTGGGAAGTATTTGATGAATAAGATAACTGTTGATGAATTTGAGTGATTTTGGTGAAGAAGGTCATAAAAGGTCATAAAAACGTCACACCGAGCAGTGTGCAGAGAATTCAGATAAAAATGTATTACAGTAAAAGTGTTGTACCACCTTTACTAAAACAAATGATGGACAAATGGAGGACAGAGTCAGTGGAGATGCCTTGTAATTCATGAAGTATCGTGAGGCCTCCACCATGTCCAGAAGTTCAGGGTCGCAAGATGCAAACAAACCCCGGTGGACATTCCTGACTAAGTTTCAGAAAGTCATTTTGTTGTTGCCATGTCTCAGTCAAGCAGAGTATGATCATTCACAAGATTACGTATTAGAGAGCCCTTATTGGGGTGTGAGCTAGAGTTGACCAGCCCAGTTTTAAGACAAGAGTTTTTAGCAAGTGCTGTGCTAGGTGAGCTAGCTAGCTCGACTAGCACACTATGGTCCAGAGACCGCCGGTTAAGTTTTCTTGTGGGTTGATGAGCTTTGGTGTTATCATACCTGTATCCCTGACAAGATCTGCAATGGATGTATTCCCGCCATGTCCTGATGGAGGTACAAAGAAGGAGGTGGTACAGTGGAGTAGGACTGTAGCCGGAGAAGTTCAATCACTGTGTACTAAAGCAGAGACTTCGCTACGCTACGTGGAGTGAGAGCAATCCAAATGATTACGGCATAAGGTATAAAATTAAAATTGAAAATCTACATAGTTCATGTCCCTTAAATTTGTTTAGCAGAAACAAAAACACAGCAGACCGAGGTAAACAGGAGCAGCATCAAACAACAACTTCTAGGTTGAATCAATATATACACAATCATTCACCAACACCATTTGCATGTTACAGGAACTCAGCTGGGAGTACATCCGCACACATCTCCGTACAGTCCTGACCTTGCTTCAAGCTATTTCTTTCATTTGGGTCACTAAAGGAATTCCCAGGAGGCCGGAGTTTCAAACGTAAAGTAGGCAGATCATGGCTCTGGAGATTAATCAGGAATGAGTAGAGCGCCAGCGATCAACGTTGGACAACCATGTCATAGACAGAAGGTGATACAGCTACTCCTGGTGGAAATAGTAGGTTAAGTTCGATAAATCCCAGTCAGGTTCAAAGTTCATGGCATGACAGAATTAAACATTTCATGCAATAAATAAATAAATAAATAAAAATGCAACCAGTAGCATATATTTTTTAAAACAGTTTGCTTGCAAGTATTATGTGCAACTATTTGCAACTTTACGTAAAACTTTTAAAAATTTCAATACATTTCCGTTGTTATCCTTAGTTTCCAATTATTGATTGTGCTTCATTAAGAGCCGTGTAATTTCCCATCAGGCTCTTGCACTTAGAGCTGAGTTTAATATCATTACAATTCAATTATTTGAGAGAGAGAGAGAGAGAGTTGTAACTCCAAATCAATACACAATGTACAGTAATATAAGATGAGTTAATATAAAATCTCTTATTTCAAAGTGGATGAAGTAAGTGAGTGAGAGAGTGAAACATCTTTTGCAGGCTTACAGATTGATTTGGCTTTGTGAAAGTACAGCGTTCTGGTAGTTTTTTAAATATATTTTTTTATGTTGTCCAGATGTCCAAGGTGAAGGGTGGACGGGGTTGATTACCTGCAGTGAGCAACAGAGAAATCATCACAGCCTTGGAGCCTTGGCGTAGAAACCAACCTGAGACATTAAGTCCCTTCTTCATCTTCTTCTTCCTCATCATCACAGACACTTTCATTTAAGCCAATTTATTTTTTGTCTCATACTGTACATTCCTTCTTACTTTGTGTTCCTTTATATTTTGTGTGATAATACAGTAGTATGGTGAAAGAATGCCAACTGATTAAGATGTTAGAGATGTGAGATATACTGCAGAGTGTACTGTACATAATGGAGGTGTAATGTAATGTAAGGTAATTGCTGCATTTACTTTAGAAATCCTCTCAGTTTGATCTGATTCACAGCTCAGAAATAAACAGCGCGGAGCTGGATTACGAGCTCGTAATGCAGGAGAGTCAATGCCAGGTCCGTTCCTGCCATCCTGACGACTCGGAGAGACACAGAGAGAACGAGAGATAACGTGGTAGATGAGTGGCAGTAACAGCGAGAAAGGAAGGAAAAGCAAAAAGATGAGAATGTGACTAGATTAGATTCACTCGACAAGAAAGAATGAGGTGTATTGAGTTGCCAGTCAGAACAGGGCAGAAAGAGAGAGAGAGAGAGAGAGAGAGAGAGAGAGAGAGAGAACGAAATATAGAGATTGAGGTGTCATGTTTCCCAACATGCGTAAGTCTTAAAATTGGCATGCAGAATAGGGTGTGGTTTGGTGTACGGCCTAAAGCATGATGGATGGATGGATGGATGGATGGATGGATGGTTTGGGGATGCACCAGAGGCATAGTGACTGTGTGACCTTCTTCTCGCTGCTGCACTGTCTGCTAGATCCTCTAGGTGGATTGAAAGCACCAAACCTTCAGCGCCAAACAGAGAAACAAACTAGAAAGAGCAGGAAAGCTTCATCCGAGACACGCTACGTGACCCGGGCCTCCCTCTCACAGCCTCCAGCAATTTACACTATGAATGCATGCAGAGTAGTATTGTCACTGCATCGTAAATAAAATGCTCTTTTTCCTGAGAGATTTGCCTCATGTGAATGAACTGTAATTACTCAGAAGGATGCTGAAGGCAAACAGACAGTAAAGTGAGTAGAGCAGTTTCCTGTGGAGATTCCTGTGGAAAAGCATCTGCAGGGCTACAGGGTAGACAGATCATGTTGTGCACACACACACACACACAACAGTGTGAAATCAGTGTGAATCTGCCTGTCGTGGCGAATAAATAAGGCATTTCATACCATGATAATTACTATTTGTTTCAGCAGTTAAGCGCACTCGGCTCTGGTGTTTCTTATAAATGTTGGTAAGAGTCAGCTCTCTCGGATCTGTCTGTAAACAAAAAGACACCTCACACCTCACAAGACGCACCTCACATCCACAGTCCTATTTATACATGTGATAGCACGTCATCTTCCCGCAGCAGTCATGTCCTACAGTACACTGCATATCATTTACAATCTCCACTAAATACATGTCACTGTCCTTCACATTTTATTTGAAAAATCATTTTCTTGCATCCTTAAAAAAATGAATTAAAATATCTACGCCATCTGGCATTCGGTCAATCAGCTAATGCCCTGTGGGAGGTTTGATAGACAAACACCTCGTTAATCAAAAATAGCTCAGAGCTATTAATCTTTAGTCCGCAGGTATTTACTGATCTGAGATCAGATAAACACAATGGAAAGAGGTTAGAAATTATAATTGGATTAATGATGCATTAAATTACGCATTCAGATTATTGTCACACTGATGGTGCTTGTCAAGACAAACAGTGAGGCGGGTTTTAACCTGAGGGCAACAAATAAAAATCTTTAATAATATCTGCCATTATATTAATGGCTGTTTTTATTTTGCCTTAACTGTTGATATGAGGATTTCAGCACCATGGACATGGGACAGGGATCAAAGCATCGAAAAGTGCACATTGCCGGGGTAAATACCACAGACATACAGCTGGAAGGGAATTAGTGTCATTTTACACCCTGATTGTTCTCAGCTGTCAGAAGGAGAAGGATGTTATTTGTATAAATCTGTATAAACAGTAAGCCTTGTCTCTCTTTCTTAAAAAATTTTGCTGCCTGATCCATGAAAATCACAAAGACTAAAGTACTGACAGCAGGTCAGGAACACCCGCAGGGGTTAAGAGTTACTGTATCAAGGGTTGAAATTGCTGTTCATTTGTCCCTTGTGCTGTATGTCCACAGAACAGAATATGCCAATTCATTGCCTTTAATAAATACTTAAAATATTAAATTAGGCAGAGGATACGTTCCTTGCAACTTCATTTTTGTCATCATCCATTATTTATCCTCCAAATCCTCCTTCACACCTGTCATCAGGACAATCCCAGAGCATGGAAAAGCTTTTGGAGCTTTCTTTATGTCAGTGATGTTTATACTCGTTAATATTTACATTCGACATATTATGTATTTTAAAATAATTCTGCAGTTCCATTGATCCAAAAATGACTTGGATCAGTGAGAGAGAGGATTAAAGTTCGGGATTGTTAACTCGGTGACAGGTATGAGAGATGAGATGGATGCGAGTGTGAAATCCTCTTTAATAGGTGCTGTGAAATAACATCAGAACAAACAAAAACAGGAACTGGGCTAGGAAGTGTGACTAGAGAAGAACACACCATGAGCACAGTAAACAAAACTCTAGACAAAAACAATCTGAAAACCCAAAACATAAATCACCAAGGAGGCAATACACAGAGGCAGGTAATCAAATATCCTTTTTGATATATATATATATATATATATATAATACCTAATTTCCTATACATGATAATATTTAATAACCTTGTTGTGCAGTTATCATGAATCATATTTTTTTTCTTTTGTCATCATATTCTTTCTCATTGTCATTTACATTTTTAGCCTAGCCCTACATTGCTTGTGTTTTGCTACTTTTCAGATCATGATTATTAAAAAGTGCTTTGATTTTCTAATCTAAACATAATGCCCATATTTAATTTCCTAGACAACTGGCTTTATACATGGTAGTGATGGTGGAAACTAGACAGCTAATTTACTGTAGTATTTTAAATGGGGTCTCAATGCGAACGCATTCTCCACCATTTAAGCAGGGTTTTCAGATCTGGTTCAGAGGTGAATCGAATTTTTAAGGATTCAAATTAATTTTGTTGAACTTAATTAAAATGTATAGTGTACACTTTATCAACTACCCTTCCAGCGTTTAGTATGATTTATTGTATCTTACCAATTCTGTTTATCCCGCGGCCGACGACGATAATACTAAATATTTACCTAATTATGAGCAAGGTAACGTAAGATCTGGAACAAGAATTTATTTGAACTAATCTACAATACATGAAACTACGCTAATAAACACACACACGCGTGCACACACACATACACACAACAGTTCGAAGGATGAAAGTTATTGAAGTTTTCTAGTACTGTTCATTAGACCTGAGACACAGACTTGGGTTTAATCTTATGGTTTTAGTTATGAAACGAGCACCATTTTTCAGCAAGGTATGCAGCTTTGTTTGTATACTTGCATTACGTTTCGCAATCATCTTGTGGTTCACCTCCGGTGAAGGGAATCACAGCGCTGCTGATTGGTTGGTGCTCTGTGGTTGAAATGACGTCTTTCAGGAAAGCCCTTCGGTGAGGCTCGGTTGCTTGGTTACCGATGGCGCGCTCTGGAACAACTTCTGTGGGTTTCTTCGTTGCAGTTCTGGCACAGAGTTTCATTGAGAGTTCTCGAAAAGCGGATGACGTCAGCAAAGTTGGCGTAGCGCTCGCAAGGGCTCGCAGATGGTCATGATGACGACGTGGACGATGACGACGTAGAACGATGTGAACGCGTTTGGACAAGTCGGACACTGAGTTTTGACCCTTTGTGTCAGTCCGTCCCATGGATGATTGGTCCAATCGGATGTGGTTGCGGAGCTTAGCCAGCCCTCACTTGGTTCCCCCTTTTGTGCATACATTAGGCCGTGTTTACGGCTGTCACGTGGGGCCAAGCCGATTACACTTTTGATTACCTTTTATAAAGTAATTTTACATGAGCTCTTGTTCATGCGACCAATTTTCCGTGTATACACTAAAGTTCTTTAAATAAAATAAGCTCTCGATTTATACCACACGTCCCCTGTCTTACATACTCATTTATAGCTTTGTTTAATAAACAGGGTTTGCAAATGCTGATAATATCTTCAAAGTTATGTAGAATAATCAAACATAACACACAGATATAAAACATACTGAATATATGTATCTAGCATTTTGGCCTACTGGCACACTTTGGCAACACTAAAGATTGTTTAAATAGTGTCTCTGCTATATTCCTCTTTGCTCATTGAAGGCCATGTGGAGAACATGTGTCCTGGGGTCAATGAGATGGTCAGTGGTCTGAGTCAGGAGGGGTTTTTTCCCCACTCAGAGGTATAAAACTGCCTCCTTTGTTTATCAGATTGCCAATTTACACCACTTTTATGGCTCCAGGTGCACAGGCTTCCTTGGTCAAGTTTCCCACTTCTTCATGTTAGAGATGCTGCCTTGTCTTAAAAGGGCAGATAAGATTAGCGAGATGGCGCCATGGAGGCTGGGAGATCGGTTCTGGAATGTAATAGACTGATTGCCCTCTTTGGGGTCTGCCTCCTCTGACCAGGTGCATGCAGTTGCACACATGTGACAAGTGGTGGCTGATGTGTAGCGTGGTCCAATGCGCTTCTGATATTTCCATGACACTCTAAACATACTATTTATTTATGGCTGCTCAACCAAGTGTATTCTTTAGTCTGTCTCTCAAAATGCAACTATTGAGTTCAACTATTGAGAGTGATGACTTTACCAAAAATAGAATATCCTGACAGATTGAAAATCAATCAAGTCACCTAAAGCCTACAGTATGTTCAGCCCAATTCCACCATCAGACCCTCAACTCATTTCCTGCAGCAGAAATAATTAAATGGTGTTTATTGAAGTGTCTTCTCTATCTCCCTCTTATTAACATTCACTCCATCTCCTGAGAGATCTGCTGTGGCTGCTCATTTCTGTGTGCTTCTATCTATTTATAATAAATGATGCTTCTGGTCACTTATACATAATTTAAAAGGAACACAAAACACGAGAGTGTAAGACTGCACAGTGTGACGGACGTTGTCGTAAAAAATAAATTCTGTACCTTGGTACTAGGCTTATGTTTTTTTTTTGTTTGTTTGTTTTTTTTTTGTTTTTTTTGGATCACATTCATGTTAAAACAGGTTTCTAATATATTGTAATCATCTCCCAAAAATCCCTGTATGTATTATTTTACATAACTTTTAAGAATGCCCTTGACAGTTCGATTTTTTTATATAATTTTCATGGCAGGATCTGAAAGCTGTCGCATTCAGAATGCATATCAAGTGCAATTATTGTACTTACATAGCACCAGAAGTGCTAACACAGGCTCATCATTAGTGGGAGATATAACTTCACAACCATGTACAGTATGTTGTGTAAACAAAGATACACTTTGCTGAAAAGTGCTAATTTCCCCTATGCATAGAGTTATTTAGGACACCATGTAATTAACTTGCCTATTATAATCACGCCACAGTGACAGCATTATTAACTCCTTACCCTGGGTTCACAGCTGACTGCTTTCTGCATTTTATATGTTAATATGAGCCATGAGTTTAGTAATGATGCAAAAAGAAATTAGCTGTGACACGTTAAATAGACCAAGCGTGGTTTAGCATGACATTTTTGTTTTTACTTTCTCCATTCACAACTCCACCATCTCCTACCTTTAATTACCTCTTAATTCATCATATGTCAAAGATACATGGTAACACATACAGTATATTACTCACACTTATGTTTATGGGTTTTGTAGTTACCGCCCATGTCTGATTTACAAGAGCAGTGCCACTATCCTTGTCTGCCCCCAAAAACCTGAGCGATACGCCCATAAACCCTACGATCGCCAGGTCTTCATTTTACAATACTCACTTTATATTCTGCTCTATTTCACAGTAATGATCAATAAATCTTCCTCATCCTCATATTTTATGTAGGAAGCCGGCTGAATGAGGCAGGAAGGTACTGTCATACACTTTACAGCCTGCTTTAAAGCAGTTTTTGATCACCCAGTGGAAAACAGGGGCAAGAGTGAGCAGATACTGAGGCTGATTATGAGGAAAAAGAGGAATAAATCACTTCTAGGATACTGTACATGCTCGTGTTCCCTCAGAAGGATTTTACATTTCAGAGAAAACTTCTTCACCTTTAGTCTAGCTATATAATTAAGTCACACACGATCCATCTTAAATATACTCATAAGCTCAGCTTCACTGTTGCCCCAGTCATTGTAGAGGAAGTAGACCTGAGATATTAACTTAGGATACACCAAAATATCCACATTAAACAAAGATTTCCACATTTAGAAATTAGTTAAGGTTTTTTTTTAATGTGTCACTTGTAATAACTAATTTTGTAGTGTCTGATTGTTATATCAATCCACCCCTAGACCAAGCTATGAATATTGTTAGAGAATCCTGATAGCTGCTGCCTCATAGATAAGCTTCTAAAAAAGGTTATTGACCCCAAATGAAAGAATAACCCCTGACACTGCACAACAGTTACACTATACAATTTCATCCTAACCAACCAATCTTTGGATGACAATTTCAAAAATTTTAGAACATCTTGAGTTTGTAACTTTTATTCTACAATTTCTGGGATGCGGTTGATTTTTTAAGCAATTAACCAGGCCTACACAACTACTGTAGATCCACAGAAACAGTCTGAGGTGCTGACTTGCTGTCACCGACTAAAGAGAAAACAATTGTAGATTTTAATCTCAAAGCAGGTCCAGGGATGTACCACAGAAAAGCATTTGCCCTGATGACACCAAATGGCAAGCTGACAAGGGGCTAAAGAATCCCTCCTTTAGGGTTGGCTCCCCTGTCAATCAAAACAACTCTACCCAATCAAAGGCTGGTGTATGCTCATGAATATGCAAGAGGGTAGATAGTGCTATCCTCTCCATGTGCTACACTGCACCTGCAATGCATCTTAAGTTGACAATTTTATTTGACAATATGCACTCGGCTGGCTTCATTCTCCAACTGGCATCTGTTATTAAACAATGGAGAATTGGTTGGTGGAATCTTGGCAAAAAAGAAAAACGGTGGACTCTGGCTTTGTATCGACTACACCATGAGGTCCATGCACAATGCTGTAATGCTCATCACACCTCTGCACTAAAACCCAGTCTACACCAAACTGGATCTGAGAAGCAAGGACTGGAAATAACTAGAAGACAGCATCCTTTACCTTGTGTCCTATGTGATGTCATTCATCATCTCGCCATTGCCTGTGTTTAAGACATTTTATTTCATTTGGCGTCCTTGGTGAAGCACAAACAGTCTGTAAGCTGTGAGCTGGAGCTAAATTTGGATAAATGACACTTTTATCTCACATCAATAACACACACACACACACACACACACACACACACACACACACACAGCATGAAGCACTGCTTCACTTCCTCAGAATACTAATGCCATATTGTGTTTGTGTTTAGTTATTCCACCTTCACAAGCTTTAAGTTTGCTCACCGTTTTATCTGTGTCTCTTTGAGCTCAAAATTAGCTCAGTTGGTCACTGCCTTTGTAAAGTTATGTGTTTTTGTCTGCTGTTTTGTTTTCACTCTTTGAAGTTATTTTGTTGTTGTACTGTATGCTAATAAATGTACTTTATGCTAATAAATGTTGTTGTACTTTATGCTAATAAATTTAGCACACACTTGTATCCCTGTGTCAAGCTGTTACATAGATTATGCATGAAAGGTACGGAAAGGGAAAGCTCACAAGGGGGATTTGGTTGTGAAACCACAAAAAAATCTGAATTGCAAAGAACAAAGGGGATTTTTACAACATTGCATTAGACTACAGAAGTATTGTTTAGCTTTTTGATCATGTGATGTATGCATGCAACATGTGGCCCATTTTCAGTCTAGGATAAATCGGATTACTTTTGTTTGTAAAGAAAAAATGTGGACATTAATGTTAATAGAAGTAATGCATCATTTTCAGCAGGGTGTGTTTATTCATCCTAAATCTGACCTTGAATATTTTAAATTTTTTATTTATATATAGTGATGATGAAGCATTGGATGCATTTATACTTTTATGAGACACACTGCTTCCATAGTGTTATAATCTAAATAAAGATTATACAACAGTTAGTTCTGATCGAGTAACCTGATTGGACGAGAGACATTACACGAATGGCGATATAGAGCATAACAGCACTGAGACATTTAACTATAGTATATGTATCATCTGCAGCACAGGTGTTCTAACAGTTGTTAATTACATTAACTGTCAGTTGGGGCATGGGTGAAAGTCAGTCTGCACAGTCCGCAGTACTGAGAAGAGAACAGCTTCCTGCCAAAATCCACATTAACCTTCTGCAAGAACACACATCTGATCACAACTCTTTGTCCCCTCAGTAATCGCTTCTAAATCACCTCTGAACCACCCGTGCTGTTCTGTTTACGTTTACCACAAGTTACGTTGCTAACTAACTTCTATCACAAGGCAGAATCCCAAATCCCTCTCTAACCCCTGATCAAGAGCACTACTTGGTGTGTGGTACAAGGGATTGTACACCCTGCATAGCACAATAGCTTTCCATTTAATGCTATTTGGGATTTAACCCAAGAACCCAGGAAGCTGATATTCTAAACCTGATGAATTGGAAATTAAAAGTAAATCTCATAAGTTACTCAGGACTGTCCATCACCTCCATGGTTTATTCTCGTCTCCTTTTGGCTACATGTTAGCAGTAAAAATTTAAAAGCACTTTCACCGCTGTTTATTACAAAACTGTTGGCTGAGCCAAAAACTCGCTTTGCATGTCTCTCCATTGGCGTAAACAAGTTTTAAACGGCTCCTGGACGTACACTTAACTCATTTCCTCATGTGCCGAAAACGCTTCGTATGCCAAGGAAAATTTCTTGCAAACTTTCACTACTTAAGGCACAAATTTGTGAGGCACAGCATTTGCATGCCTAGGTTTCTTTGTACTTGCTACTGAACGGTGAAAATCTTTCTTTACATCTCTCAGCATAGCTGGGATTAGCCATGATACAGAACCCCTGAAGCAGATTAAGGGCCCAACAGTGGCAAACTGCTCGATCTGGGGCTTGAATCATAAACCTTCTACTCTGTAACTCAGAGTACATTTACGTTGACTACAGGTTCATCAAGTCAAATGCAAATATTCCTGAAACTAATTTAATTTTATTTTATTTTATTTTATTTAATACGTTTCATTTCAGAGCCGAAGAGCCAACAGTCTAATCCGTATTTGTGTTAGATCAGAAAACCAATGAATAGAACTAGACTCAGCTGGTAACACACAGGACCACTGTGAGCCTTCTGTAGTTTCATTCATAAAAGTTCCTCGCTTCAGTGGTTTTGAAATAGAGTATTTTTTCCCGGTTTCAGTTATGAGCAGATACTACACACACACACTCACACACACAAACACTGACATACTATACTGTACCAAACAAGCAGTATGGTAAAAGCTGATCTGCTTCATTTACAAACATGAATACTGATTTGTTTATATGATGATGCTGATATCATATTATAATAATCCAAAGCAGATGGTCCTCCAGACCCGGAGTTGAGGCTGAAAATGTCCTAGAACCTAAAGAGAACTCAACAAGCATCACGTCTCCTCTTTATTCCACAAATCGAATTGCACTTCTAATTAAAATAACAGGCCTGTTGCACTAATCCTGTGGTTCTTAACTGCGATAAACATTTGGCAAAACAATGCGAGCTCCTGTCTGCTTTGCAGAACAGCAGGTGGCACATGGAGAGGAACCAGCACCAGCGAAAAGAGCGGTTTTAAATTACAGCTCACAGAACTGAAGCCAATCCCATAATGCACCAGCTCCACCAGTGCAACACTGCTGGCCAGGCTGCATCTGAATGGAATCAGTTAGCAGAGTGTTCACTGTGATCATTTTGGAAAAGAGAGTGAGAGAGAGATGATTACAGAACAGAAGAATGAGAGATGCTTCCTCTTTTTAAGCAGTGACCTCAGGGTTATGGAATATTAATGTAAAATCACACAGGATGGTTCCCGTCCTTCACCCAGCCAGCAACCACGATGGTGCTTTGAAGTGTTAAAATAGAAAACATACCCACGTCAGTAGTCTGGATTGATCAAGCTGGAAACATGAATTTATCTCTTGATGGAGGGAGTCTCCAGTGTCAGCACTAACTGTAGCAACAGGCAATATGTTTTTTGTTTTTTTTTGCAAATTATGTTTTATTAATTTCATAAAGTCTTAATAGGACACATGATTTGGTATCACTGTTGTCTATACTGTATATCCTTGGCTATATAAAGTAAAATGTCCATTAGAGCATTAGAGCTGATCAGCCAAGTCCAGTTAACATGTGATCTTCAGTGAATAAAGGTTCGGGTTGCTGAGGCACATGCATGTGTGTGATCAGGAGAGCTGACAGGTGGCTGCACCGATTAAACACGAGGTGTGTATATGATGAACATCTGTCACGCATATTATAGATCAATTATAAGTTATCAAAGAACAGGATGTCGAATTTCACTAAATCTTAACTAGATACCACAACATGGTAATGGTACTGTCAGGGGCGACGCAGAGCGAGACGAATCCAAGCGCAGATGAATGATCGCAGCATTGAACGGGGAGGGGGGGGGTGCATAGAGCGAGAGCCGTAGTGGAGGGGAGAAGCGCGAGATCGGAAACCGGGAAATCAAGCAGTGAAACGACAGTTAAAAAAAACGTAAAACGAGAGCCGTGGTCAAAACAAGGAAGCGCGAGATCAAAGCCGGGAAATCAAGCAGCGAGGCGAACACAATCCAAAATGTGAGGCGAGAGATGAAGAACCGAGGAAATCAAAATAAACTTGGCAACGTGAAGGCAATGAAACAAAACGAGAGAGAATCAAGGCGAAAAAACACTCAATAATCCAGCCATTTAAGCAGCGCGCAGTGCGTGACCAGGTTCTCCTGCAACGCTTGTGAAGACGGGACGCTGACCTCTTGCTCCTGAGAAGGAAACAAAGGTGGTTGATACCCCAGGCAGCACTGGAAAGGAGACAATCCGGTAGATGATGAGACTTGGGAGTTATGAGCATATTCGACCCAGGGTAGAAACTTACTCCAAGAGGTGGCATCCCGGGAGGTCATGCATCTGAGGGCGACCTCGAGGGATTGATTCTTCCTCTCGGTCTGACCATTGGACTGTGGGTGGAAACCGGAGGACAGTCTGGGTGTGGCTCCGATAAGCTTACAGAATGCCTTCCAGAATTGTGACGTAAATTGGGGGCCGCGGTCTGAGACGATATCCTTGGGGAGGCCATGAAGCTTAAAAACATGGAGAATCATGAGTTCCGCAGTCTCTTTGGCAGAAGGGAGCTTAGGCAGAGGGATGAAGTGAGCTGCCTTGGAAAACAGATCTACTACCGTCATGATGCAGGTGTGGCCTTTCGAAGAGGGTAACCCTGTGATGAAGTCCAGTGCGATGTCAGACCAGGGCCGATGTGGGATTGGTAAGGGTCTGAGCAGGCCTGCAGGGGCTGTATTGACGTGCTTATTCTGTATGCAAATGTCACATGCTGCCACAAAGCTGGAGACGTCCTCCTTTAATGATGGCCAGCAAAAACATTGCTGGACTTGGGACAGGGTTCAGGCCGACCCAGGGTGGCAGGAGAGCTTGGAGCTGTGGCCCCATTCCAGGACCTGAGAGCGTAGCGAGGAGGGAACAAAGAGACAATTGGGGGGTACATTACTGGGCCCTGGTTCGTGAGACTGGGCCTGCTTGACCTTGGTTTCTATTTCTAATTCAGCTGCTGCAAGCAAGCAGGGAGAAGGGAGGATAGTGTCACAGGCGGTGGGCGTGAACTGCCTGGAGAGTGCATCTGGCTTGGAGTTTTTGGACCCAGGACGATAGGAGAGGACAAAGTTGAACCTGGCGAAGAAAAGTGAACACCGAGCCTGACGTGGGTTTAGCCTCTTGGCGTTCCGTAGGTACTCCAGGATCTTGTGATCAGTCCAGACCAGAAACGGGACCTCTGATCCCTCTAACCAATGTCTCCACTCCTCCAGGGCCAACTTGATGGCTAAGAGCTCTCGATCGCCGATGCCATAGTTTGTTTCAGCAGGAGTTAAACGATGTGAAAAGAAGGAGCAGAGGTGCAGCTTATTGTCCTGTCCAGACCTCTGGGAAAGCACCCCCCCTACCCCTGTGCTGGAAGCGTCAACCTCCACAATAAATTGTCGTGATGGATCTGGGATGGTGAGGATAGGAGCAGACATGAATCGTCTCGAGCTTGGAGAAGGCAGTTTCAGATTCCAGATTCCAGTTGAATCGGATCTTGGGCGAGGTCAGGGCCGTGAGTGGGGCAGCGATGGAGCTGTAGCCTCGAATGAATCGCCGGTATAAATGTGCGAAGCCCAGGAACCTCTGGAGCTCCTGCCGTGAGGTGGGTGTGGGCCAATTCGCCACTGCTTGGAGCTTGGCAGGCTCCATCTTGATGCCTGAAGGGCCAATGACAAACCCGAGAAACGTGGTCGACATGAAGTGAAATTCGCATTTCTTTGTTTTAACAAACAGGTTGTTCTCTAGGAGCCGCTGAAGTATTTGGTGAACATAGTGTTGGTGTTCCTCCAGGTCTCGTGAAAAAATCAGAATGTCATCCAAGTAGACAAAGACTGATGCGTTAAGGAAGTCCCTGAGTACATCATTGATAAGAGCTTGGAAGATGCGTTTCGCAAATCCAGTTTGGAGAAGATCTTTGCACCCTGGAGGAGTTCAAATGCGCTGGACATCAATGGGAGAGGGTATCGGTTTTTAATTGTGATATCATTCAGACCTCTATAATCGATACAGGGCCGAAGGGACCCATCTTTTTTACCCACGAAGAAGAAGCCAGCCCCCGCAGGGGAGGAGGAAGGGTGGATGATCCCTGCCGCGAGGGACTCTGTGATGTATTGGTCCATTGCTTCGCGTTCCTTGGGTGATAGGGAATAGAGACGGCCCTTAGGCGGGGTGGTGCCTGGGAGCAGATCAATGGAGCAGTCATGTGTGTGTGGGGGGAAGAGAGATGGCGTGAGACTTGCTGAATACCGCCCTGAGATCGTGGTACTCTGAAGGAACATGAGTGAGATCTGGTGGTTCCTTCTCGGATGTAGGACTGGGACACGGTCGTGGAGCATGATGCACCCCAGGCTAAAAAACGAGTTCCTGGTCCAGTCGATCTGTGGGTTATGGCAGGTTAACCAGGGCAGGCCCAAGACGACCATGGCGTGAGACCCCTCCATGATAAATAGTGAGGTCCGCTCAAAATGGTTGCCAGAGACCCTCAGGTCCAAAAGCAATGTCCTGTGGGTGATGGATGGGAGGGGGCTTCCATCAAGAGCCTGGACCTTGAGATGGGTCTCCAAGGGCAGCACCGGGATTCCTAAAGCCTTGGCTGAGGCTGCGTTGATTAAATTGCGGTCTGAACCTGAAATCAATTAAAGCCTGTACTAGGTGTGTCCGTTGTTTGTGGACGAGGAAGACAGGGAGCAGACGGCGTTAGTCTGGGAGTCTTCTTAGAGCCGAGCCCTCGAGTGCTCCCAGCTGAACTTGAGGGGCCCTCTTCTTTACTGGACAGCTCTTAAGTAAATGGCCCAATTTTCCACAGTAAAAGCAGGCTCCCTCCACTCGGTGGCGCCGTCGTTCCTCTGGTGCTATACGGGTCCTGTCTAGTAGCACAGGTCTCTCCTGTTCACCTCCTCTTGGTAAGGAGAGCGTGCGCTTGGGGGTTAACATTCGGAGACGCAGCCGTGAGTCCACCCGGCCTGCCAGATCCATGAGCTCTTGGAGCGAGGGGGAAGGTCCCGAGAGACTAGCTCATCCTGAAGAGCCTCCGACAAGCCCTCCAATCCAAAATGTGAGGCAAGAGATGAAGAACCGAGGAAATCAAAATAAACTTGACAACGTGAAGGCAATGAAACAAAACGCGAGAGAATCAAGGCGAAAAAACACTCAATAATCCAGCGATTTAAGCAGCGCGCAGTGCATGCTTAAATCACTGGAGTAATCAGTGGAGGAGATGAAAAACAGGTGAGCAGACGGGGAGGAAACGGGGGCGTTGGAATGGATACATGACGGGCAGGGGAAAACATGAGCACATGGAGAAGTGACAGCGTGGGAAAAAATTTATAAATAAATAAACAGGTCGTGTAAGGACGTGACACATGACAGGTACACAACTGAAGTATTTTGTTGATAATGTAAAAAAGTTTAATTAAAAGAAAAAGCCTGTTTCAAAAAAGCAAGCCTCCTAACAAGAATTTTTTGGTTTGTTTAATGAGAGCAGACGTACAGAAAAATGCTGTATTGAACTTTGTTTAACTTGGCTATAATAAAGAAGAAGTAAACACTGTGGGTTGTGTGATTAGAGGAAAATAATCAATGATGTAGCGCTGTGATGAAGCAGTGTTACTGTTCTCACAATGAAGTGGATTATCTTCCTATAACAGTACATACTTTTTATCCATAGATACAAAGTAAGTGATTCATTTATTCATTTTAGATCACAGCAGTTCACTAACAATTTTTTAAGTTATTATTATTTATTAATTAACAACTATACAGTATTTATATACAAATATACAGTATTTATAGCTACTGCACATTTAATGTTTGTGAAAGGTCGACGAAACAAGTTCATCTCTTCCATCACTTACATTACAGCAGCTATAAATAATGGCTTCATCATTATCCTGTCTTTTATCTCTCTCTTTGACATTACAGAAACATTTTATATTTATTAAGCATCTTCTTACACACAGGCTTTCCAGAGCAATATGTATGATTATTTATTTATTTATTTTTGCTAAATTACTACATTTATTCTTAAAAGTCTGGCCTTACTGTAAGCCTTTAATTAAACCTGGAGCATCTGCTGGACCAATCAGATTTGAGAATGAGATGTAAATGATTAATGTTAGCTAAATTTGGATAAATGACGCTTTTATCTCACGTCAATAACACACACACACACACACACACACACACACACACACACACAGCATGCTTCACTTCTTCAGAATGCTAATGCCATGTTGTGTTTGTGTTTAGTTATTCCACCTTCACAAGCTTTAAGTTTGCTCGCCGCTTCATCTGTGTCTCTTTGAGCTCAAAATTTGCTCAGTTGGTCGCTGCCTTTGTACAGTTACACACGTGGACAAAATTGTTGGTACCCTTCGGTCAGTGAAAGAAAAACCCACAATGGTCACAGAAATAACTTTAATCTGACAAAAGTAATAATAAATAAGAATTCTATGAATGTTAACCAATGAAAGTCAGACATTGCTTTTCAACCATGCTTCAACGGAATTATAAAAAAAAAAAAAAAAGAACTCATGGAACAGGCCTGGACAAAAATGATGGTACCCCTAACTTATTAGTTTGTTGCACAACCTTTTGAGGCAATCACTGCAATCAAACGATTCCTGTAACTGTCAATGAGACTTCTGCACCTCTCTGCAGGTATTTTGGCCCACTCCTCATGAGCAAGCTGCTCCAGTTGTTTCCGGTTTGAAGGGTGCCTTTTCCAGACGGCATGTTTCAGCTCCTTCCAAAGATGCTCAATAGGATTGAGGTCAGGGCTCATAGAAGGCCACTTTAGAATAGTCCAATGTTTTCCTCTTAGCCATTCTTGGGTGTTTTACCTGTGTGTTTTGGGTCATTGTCCTGTTGCAAGACCCATGACCTGCGACTGAGACCCAGCTTTCTGACACTGGCCAGCACATTTCTCTCTAGAATCCCTTGATAGTCTTGAGATTTCATTGTACCCTGCACAGATTCAAGACACCCTGTGCCAGATGCAGCAAAGCAGCCCCAGAACATAACAGAGCCTCCTCCATGTTTCACAGTAGGGACAGTGTTCTTTTCTTGATATGCTTAATTTTTCCGTCTGTGAACATAGAGCTGATGTGCCTTGGCAAAAAGTTCCATTTTTGTCTCATCTGTCCATAGGACATTCTCCCAGAAGCTTTGAGGCTTGTCAACATGTAGTTTGGCATATTCCAGTGTGGCTTTTTTATGATTTGTTTTCAACAATGGTGTCCTCCTTGGTCGTCTCCCATGTAGTCCACTTTGGCTCAAACAATGACGGATGGTGCGATCTGACACTGATGTTCCTTGAGCATGAAGTTCACCTTGGATCTCTTTAGAAGTCTTTCTTGGCTCTTTTGTTACCATTCGGATTATCCGTCTCTTTGATTTGTCATCAATTTTCCTCCTGCGGCCACGTCCAGGGAGGTTGGCTACAGTCCCATGGATCTTAAATTTCTGAATAATATGTGCAACTGTAGTCACAGGAACATCTAGCTGCTTGGAAATGGTCTTATAGCCTTTACCTTTAACATGCTTGTCTATAATTTTCTTTCGAATCTCCTGAGACAACTCTTTCCTTTGCTTCCTCTGGTCCATGTTGAGTGTGGTACATACCATGTCACCAAACAACACAGTGACTACCTGGAGCCCTATATATAGGCCCAGTGACTGATTACAAGATTGTAGACACCTGTGATGCTAATTAGTGGACACACCTTGAATTAACATGTCCCTTTGGTCACATTATTTTCAATATTTTCTAAGGGTACCATCATTTTTGTCCAGTCCTGTTCCATGAGTTTATTTTTTTAAATAATTCTGTTGAAGCATGGTTGAAAAGCAATGTCTGACTTTCATTGGTTAACATTCATAGAATTTTATTTAATTATTACTTTTGTCAGATAAAAATTATTTCTGTGACCATTGTGGGTTTTTCTTTCATTGACCGAAGGGTACCAACAATTTTGTCCATGTGTGTATGTGTTTTTGTCTGCTGTTTTGTTTTCACTCTGTGAAGTTATTTTGTTGTTGTACATTATGCTAATAAATATATAAATGATTAATGTTGGTGCTACGTGGCATCTCGTCTTCAGCTGAAGATTAAAAGTCCTGATATTGAGGAGAAACAGAGAAACCCGATCACTTTCCTCTTTGTTTTTCAGGCGCAGCATCATCGGTTCCCTCCAAAGAGAGACTCAGGAGCTCTGAAGTCCAGGTGAAATCCAGGTGTCATTTCACTCACCTTCATGGACAGAAATACACTTTGGTCTTCAGGTGAACACACCTCGGGTGGAGTTTGAGAGAATTTGGTTCCTGTTCAGAGCTCAGAATTATTACTGTAAAGTTAAAGAGAAAGCTCTTGTTTAATTAGTTAGCTGTAAATCATCTTCCTCACACCTCGAGCTGATCTCTTCTGCTCTATAATAAGGAGACTGTTTAGGGGTTTGACTCCATCCAATGGATTCTCCACACTCATGTCACTACTGAACTGTTCCTCGCTGTAATCCTCTCTGTGTACGGCATCACCTCGTAATTCCACAGTTTAACCGCGCTGATTAACATTAATACATTCTGTCGCCTCGAACGTTTTTAAATCTTCTTAAATTTGATTTGCCATTACTGCAGCATTGCTGTGACTCATCCAATACACACACCATACATACACACACACACACCATATAAACACATGCACACACACCATATAGATACATGCACACACACGCACACACTCCATACACTGGACTCTATTCAGGACTGAGCCTAGAGGCTTAAATACACACTTACTGTAAATTGATTTTTCAGACTTCCTGTTGAAATGACTTGCGTGTCACGGTCCAGGAAACTGACCTCCAGAATTGGATGAATGCCAAGCTGTGATGTCTACCGCATGCAGTCTGTACGGTGTGCAGTTCACAGTGAGATGACTTTATTATTATATTGTTTACATTCTTTTTGTGGGAGATTAATATGAAAACTCAAACAGGAGAAACAGTGCTTATGGTACAGTATGTTGTAGAGATCGGGCTATTGCTAATACTTCCACTGAGACTGGATAAAGTTGGAGTTGGGTTGTGACAGCTCTGATGTGTGTCCTTACTGATTAAACTCATCAGATGCATCAGATCTCTCATTGGTGTCTGAATGCTGCAGGGGAAAAAAAAACCCACACACATACAGTAATAGCTCCATTTAGTCATATCAAGTAGGTATTATACTGTATATGGTAGCAGTGGTTAAGGCTTTGGGTTACTAGGTTACTGGGGATCAGAAGATTGGGGGTTCAAGACCTGCACTGGCAAGTTACCACTACTGAGCTCTTGAGCAAAGCTCTTAACTCTATCTGCTCCAGGGGGTGCTGTATCCTGTCTGACCCTGTGCTCTGACCCCAGCTTCTTAACCTCGATATGCGAAAAACATTATGTCACTGTTCTGTAAGGTACACATAATTGAATTATGTTTATCTTATTACACTTATTACACTTACCTGCACATTCATGTACACTTTTCCTAACTTGATCTGATGCTCTAAAACACCATCTTTCATTATCTTCAAATAAACGAACAAGCATTTGCAAAGTGATCATTTATTTTATCATTTTCAAAAGGCACTTAATGATAATTCTGTGTCAAAAATGTAAAGAGCAATGACCCTCTCTCTGAAAGCATGTTCTCACTAAACAGTTTTTTGTTATTTAAAAAAAGATATAAATTTCATTAAGTAGGTCAATCATCAATTTAATTTGTGCTTGAACATTTTAATTGTTGTCTGTTTGCTTTATGAAATACGAATCGCTGAATGTGGGTCTGATTATTTAATTGTAGACTGATGATTTTAAAAGTGGCCTCTTACAGTACAATCAGGGAAGGTTAAGGATTGTTTAAACTGGGAGCAAAAGCAAGGCAAATAGCTATCTATCTATCTATCTATCTATCTATCTATCTATCTATCTATCTATCTATCAGATATAGATACAGTTAAAGCTATTTTGTTGTTAAGCATACAACTTGTAAAAAGTTTATGTAAAAGTTTACATACTGACTGATGAAAGTCATTTTCATCGACTGAACTCCATCTCTATTGTAACAATCCATGGATCAAAATCTCTTTCATCTGCCAACTTTAGTAAATAAAAAGTAATAAAAAGTGTCAGATTGAAAATTGATCTCAGGCTGGGTGATCTGGTAAAACTAGAACATCATCATTTTTACACTGGATCACAATCTATGACCTCATTTTTAAGATTATTTTGCAAGTTACTGGAACACAACAACCAAACTACCGTCTCTGTTGATGGAAATTGTCACATCCATGTATGGGGTACGCAGGCACGGCGTAGGAGAAGTTGTTGATTTGTGACTCTGTCAGAGAAAATGTTATCTAGACTGGAGAATAAAGTAAAGTCCAGTTCATAAAACAATCTGTTCAGGGCAACTGGCATGAGGTGTTTAATATCATTGTACTTTTTATCTCGTTGACATTTTAATTATCATATTTGACTATTTACATTTTAAATAATCATATCGCAGTCCCCTCCCTCACTCAATCAATCCACTTTTTGATACAAGTAAAATTGCGAAGCTGCGCTACGTTTCTGTGGATAAGCTTTGAGCGCTTTGGTTCTGACCCTGTGCTTTCTCCCTGGACAAGCTTTGCCCGAGGCTGTGTTGAGCCGCATATCGCATCACAAGGGCTCCAGATCTGTCAGTTTTCCCCTGGAGCTCTGTCTGCTGATTGATTCATACTCCTGTGATTAAGCTGAGAGTTGGACATGAGGACATCCTGTCGTTAAATTAGAGGACATTGGAATGTCAGTGTTCTGTTAAATCCAGTTAGGATTTACAGATTAGAAGATTCTAACAGGAACTTCAAATCTATAGTCAAGCAAATCTATATATCTGTATACAAACCTAATGTTCTCAGAGTGATTTAGCTCGCTTCCTCGACATGCAGATTTGAAACA
Source organism: Clarias fuscus (assembly GCA_030347435.1). Taxonomy (NCBI): domain Eukaryota; kingdom Metazoa; phylum Chordata; class Actinopteri; order Siluriformes; family Clariidae; genus Clarias; species Clarias fuscus. Next base: position 3,504,380 of record CM059210.1, on the reverse strand, counting down.
TTTTAGCCGAGTGCATGCGCTCCATCCGTCTTCTCCCCATGTTTGATTTATTACTCCTTTAAACCTGGCCAGAGAGTCGCGGTGCTCGTATTGTTCGCAGCGTGTTTGTAATTTGGCTGGGTAAGGGACATTAAGTACGCATCATAAAGGCTCCATGTTACATTAATCTAGTGTTCTCGGTGAATTTATTAGCTCCACTGTTAAGCCACTGTAGACTTTGTTTGTCTTTAAAGCCCGAGCCATTCTGTTCTGTTTGCTGGGTCATGATGTGCAGAACAAGATGATGTTTGGAATCTGAGTTTGTGCTCGCAATGGCTCATACTTGTTGACTCAAATCATTTTCCATTTTAGATTTCATAAATCACATTTCAGCTAATGTTAAGACGAATGATTTCCAGGAATTCTCTATGCTTGGATGTTACGCTACTGCACGTATTTGCAGCGATGATAGAAGGTGTCCTCACCTTAAACACTAACTATGACAGCTAGGCATTTGGCAGAAGCCCTTATCCAGAGCGACTTACATGTTTTGTATTTCATTATACATACAGTATGAGCAGTCGAGGGTTAAGGGCCTTGCTCAAGGGCTCAACTGGGACAACGTGGCAGTTGTGGGATTTGAACCTTCCAAACCATAGTCTAATGCCTTAACCACTGAGCTGTCCCAGACACACAAACATTATTATCTTATCATACATCAGAGCCATCACATTGACATAAAAAAAATAATACCTAACAACCTTTCGTCAAACCATTTTTTGACAGTTTTATTGCCCCTTTTATGACCTTTTTATGACCTTTGAGATGACCTTTGAATGACCTTTAGGATTTTTTATGGCTAAAAAACGATGCTTTTTTATCATTCCTCTAGGCCATAAAATATCCTAAAGGTTATCCAAAGGTCATCTCAAAGGTCATAAAAAGGCCATAAAAGGTTATAAAAGGGGCAATAAAAGTATCAAAAAACAGTTTGACGAAAGGTTGTTAGGTATTATTTTTTGACATCCCTTTGCTATCTGGCACAGAATTTGTTCCCTTTCAAAAGCTACACACGATGCTGCGTGAAAACGCTATGGGAACATCTCTTTGTTGCCCGGTTGTGAAGCCTGTGCATGTCAAAACCACCGAATCCCTTCGGCTTATAACCTCTGCCAGGCATGACGTCACCGTATAAGGTGCACCTGCAGGTTATAAATAGGAGTGAACCGGAAACATCCTCAGATCTTTTTGTCTTCAGGACCGCTTTGTGTTTGCGTGTGCATGTGCAAGCCATAACGAAAGCAATAATAAAATAACAGCATTAACTCACCGATATGGCGGAGTTGCTTAATAGATGCGTGCCTCCGTGCGATAGATCTCTTTCGGAAGGCGATCTTCACGAATTTTGTCTCGAGTGCTTGGGGGAAGAACACGCTCGCCTCAGGCTTCAGGGAGACTGTGAGTACTGTGATCTTCTCCCTATTAAGGTGCTTCGCGCGCGTCTCGCTCCCTTTAAAGAGAAACCGCGAGCCGCGGTGCATTCCTGAGGCTCGCGTGCTGATCTGGCAGACGCGCTCGAGACGGAATTTCCCCTTTCCCTCACGCTCTCTCCGGATCAGGAAGTTTTAGCTTCCGCTTTGCAAGTGCGCTCCGGCGCTTCTTGTGAAGGAGCAGAAGAATCCTCCTCTCTCGCTTCCATGGAAGTAGCCTCCTCACAACGCTCCTCCAGTGCTGACAGAGCTTATGAGGAAATATTAGCAGTTATAACGCGTGCGGTCGAGCGATTGCATATCGACTGGCCGCAGAAGTGAGATTCCCCCAAGCGTTCGAGATTGGATGACAGGTTGGGTGGCCGGGGGGAGGAGCCTCAACGTCTCTCTCTCCCCTTCTTTGGTGACCTCAATGATGAATTAACTCTTTCATGGAGCAAGCCGTATTCATCGCGTGTTTTTGTGCCATTGACTTCGACTTATTCGAATATCGTTGATGCGAAAGCACGCGGTTATATGATGATGCCCCAGATAGAAGAGACGCTTGCGGGCTATCTCTCTCCTGGGACATCATCCTCCCTGAAAAAGCCTACTCTCCCCTCCAAGCCATGTAGATTGACATCTGCTTTGGTGGGGAAAGCTTTTCAGGCAGCAGGTCAGGCTGGCGCTTCACTGCACACCATGGCGGTTTTGCAGGCTTACCAGGCTGACCTGCTGAAGGACCTGAGCATCGGCGGGGTTATTGATGACAGGGTGTTTGCAGAGCTGCGCCGAGCCACAGACATGTCTCTCCGTGCAACCAAGCGGACGGCCCGCGCTGCGGGCCGTTATATGGCTGCCATGGTATTCATGGAGAGGCATCTGTGGCTGAACCTCACGGGCATCAAGGATAAGGATCGTGCTGTCCTCCTTGATGCCCCCGTCTCGCCTTCCAGCCTCTTTGGCGACGCTGTTAAGTCCGTCGCCACTAGGTTTCGGGAGGCGAAGCTATATGAACACGCCTTTGGGAGGTTCCTTCCCCGCCGTGCTCAAGAACCGGGACCGTCGGCCACCCGGCCCCGGCCAGGTCTGGCCCCTATCAGGCGTGAGGTGCAGAAGGAGAGCGTGACCAAAGACTGGGGTGGGGCTTGCTGCTCTTCTCAGAAATCTGCTTCGAAAAGACCGGATCTGAGGAGCTTCCTCTCTTCAAAGAAGAAGCCCTTAGGTTCGTGCACCTGGGGCCGTGGGGGTGTCTCCCCCCAGGGAGGGGTGCCTGGATTTTCATCACAAAACAGGGCCTCCTCCCTGGCACTTCCGGGAGGCCGGTGTTCAATCCCCGCCACCACTGGTGTTTCGGGGAGCACCGGGCTCCAATGAAAAGTTGGGTGTTCGGGCATCTCCTGCCATACTTCAGGATATCCAACACCTAACACCCCCCCATCCAGCCGAAGTGTCAAAGCTCGTGCCCCTTTCGGAGAAGCTGGCAGCATGGAAACTACTGCCAGGCGTATCTCCTTGGGTACAAAGGACTGTAGGCACAGGCTACAGGATTCAGTTTGCACATCGTCCTCCACGTTTCAACGGCGTGGTCTCCACTTCCGTGAAACCGGACCGGGGCCATAGAACATGTTCCCCACCCAGACAGAGAGTCGAGCTACTACAGTCAGTACTCTTGGTGCCCAAGAGAGGGGGGGGTTGCGTCCAATCTTGGATCTTCGCGGCTTGAACCGCTATCTCAGGAAATCCAGATTCAAAATGTTGACTGTCAAAATGATTGTTTCTCAAATCCAACTAGAGAATTGGTTTGTGACAATCGATCTCAAGGACGCATATTTCCATATAGAAATATTGCCACAGCACAGCAAGTTCCTGAGGTTCACTTTTGGGGGCGAAGCTTACCAGTATCGGGTCCTTCCATTTGGCCTAGCTCTGTCACCCCCCCCACATATACAAAATGCATGGATGCAGCTCTGGCTCCTTTACCACTCCAGGGCATCCGTATTTTGAATTACATAGACGACTGGCTGATTCTGGCCCAGTCTCAGGAGCTAGTGCTCCGACATCGGGATGTCGTCCTAGCCCATCTTCATTCTTTAGGATTGAGACTCAATGCCACAAAAAGCATTCTCCTTCCTGTTCAGAGGTCAACATATTTGGGTGTCACATGGGATTCGGTCACAAAGCGGGCACAGCTGTCTCCTGCTCGTGTCGAATCCATTCTCAACACCCTGAAGGAAATCAAGCTAGGCCAGAAGGTCACTGTTCATCACTTTCAGAAATCTTTAGGCCTCATGGCAGCTGCGTCCACGGTGATACCTTTGGGCCTTCTGGACATGAGAGTGTTTCAGCTGTGGCTAAGAGCCAGGGGGTTTCATTCAAGGGCCAACCCCCAGAGGCTAATAAGGGTTACGCGCCGTGGGCTTCGTACCCTTTCTATGTGGTTCAGACCCCGGTTTCTGACTTTGGGTCCCACTCTAGGTCCGTCTTGTCGTCGCAAGATGCTAACGACAGACGCTTCCCTCACGGGCTGGGGTGCGGTCTTGGATGGCCGTCCAGCACAAGGGAGCTGGAGAGGTCATCTTCTCACGTGGCACATCAATTACCTCGAAATGATGGCTCTGTTTCTGGCCCTGAAACACTTCCTCCAGCAGTTGAGAGGCTACCATGTCCTAGTGCGGGTGGACAGCACTGCGGTAGTCTCGTACATAAATCGCTAGGGTGGACTGCGCTCGCGCCGCTTGAACAAGCTAGCGCACCAGGTTCTGCTTTGGGCACAGGACAAGTTCCTGTCCCTCAGGGCGATTTACATTCCAGGGCATATGAATGTAGGAGCAGACTTGCTATCCAGACAAACTGGAAAACATGGGGAATGGAAACTCCACCCCGAAGTAGTCAGTCAAATCTGGGAAAGATTTTACGTAGATTTTACCTCTTTGCCTCACAAGAGGCAGCACAATGCCCCCTTTACTACGCTCTGACTCCTCCAGCTCCCCTGGGTCTGGACGCAATGGCCCACACGTGGCCCAGATTACGCCTTTATGCGTTTCCACCTATAGTTCTGCTCCCAGGAGTCCTGGCGAGGGTCCGTCAACAGGGTTTACGCCTCTTATTGATAGCGCCCCATTGGCCGACCAGAGTGTGGTTCTCAGATCTTATACCTCTCCTCGACGGCTCACCCTGGGTGATTCCAATGAGGAGGGATCTTCTGTCTCAGGCGCAGGGGACAATACTTCATCCCTGGCCCGAGCTCTGGAACCTTCACGTCTGGCCCCTTAACGGGACCAACTAAAACATGCTGGGCTTTCAGCCAGCGTAATTGAAACCATTTTAAGTGCCAGGGCTCCCTCCACTAGAAGAACTTTTACCCTCAAATAGAGTGTATTTGAAAATTGGTGCATGGCAAGACATGTAGACCCAGTTCACATGCCAGATTGTTTCAGTGCTGGAGTTTTTGCAAGAAAAGTTGTCCTCGGGCTTAGGCCCTAGTACGCTCAGAACGTACGTAGCCGCTATTTTGGCTTGTCACGCTCTGAATGTTGGGGTTTCTGTGGGCAAACACCATTTAGTTGCCCGTTTTATTCGTGGAGCTAAACGGTTGAAGCCACCCACTAGAGCGACAGTCCCTTCATGGGACTTAACTATCGTACTCGAAGGCTTGGCCGACACCCCTTTCGAACCACTAAAGTCAGCGTCTGTCAGGCTTCTGTCTCTTAAGATGGTCTTTCTTATGGCTATTACTTCTTTGAAGAGGATTGGGGATCTATCTTTGAAGAGGATTGTCAGTCTCCCCATACTGCCTAGACTTTGCCCCTGGGCTAGTCAAAGTTATTCTGCATCCTCACCCGAACTATCTTCCCAAGGTTCCATTCTTGACCATGCACCCAGTTGTTCTCGAAGCCTTCTGTCCTCCGCCTTTCACAGCTCCGGAGCAGGAAAGACTTCACTTACTGTGTCCAGTACGTGCTCTTCGGATCTACGTCCACCGCACTAGCCAGTGGCGTAAATCAGAGCAGCTCTTTATTTGCCATGGGGGTCGCAACCGGGGGGCGGCTGCCACTAGACAGACTCTGTCACACTGGGTGAGAAATGCCATTGCCCTAGCCTATGAGGCACGTGGTCACACTTCGCCTCTGGGAATCAGGGCTCACTCAACCAGGGGGATTGCCTTATCGATTGCCTTGGCAAGAGGCGTCCCCCTGCAGCAGTTGTGTGATGCAGCAGGCTGGTCCTCTCCACACACGTTTGTTAGATTTTATAGTCTGGATGTCAATGCTACTCCGGGTTTGCGGATTCTTGAGTCAGCATCCCAGAGCTAGGTCTGAGACCTCCTCGGCTTGCGCACACACGCTACACAACCTGGGGGTCCAGACACTTGCAGTGCGACGGCGTTGGTATTCTCGTTCCCATATCGTTTTCACGCAGCATCGAGTGTAGCTTTTGAAAGGGAACGTCTCGGGTTACTTGGCTGTAACCCTGTTCCCTGATAAAGCGGGAACAAGATGCTGCACTCTGATGCCGCACTGCTGGCGTGCCTTCAGACAAAATTGACCTGAGGATGTTTCTGGTTCACTCCTATTTATAACCTGCAGGTGCACCTTATTCGGTGACGTCATGCCTGGCAGAGGTTATAAGCCGAAGGTATTCGGTGGTTTTGACATGCACAGGCTTCACAACCAGGGAACCTGCTTTATCAGGGAACAGGGTTACAGCCAAGTAACCCGAGACGTTTTCTACCATAGTCATTTTTTTTTGTCACTCAGAATGTGTTGAGGATGATTAAATGGCTTTTTTTGGTCAGCTTGCAAGTTTTAGTTGTGTACATGTTTTCTATCCCAGAATCATTTGTTTACTTCTTTCATCTCTTTCTCTCTCTCTCTCTCATTGGAGTTCCTGCCTAATTTTGTGCCACTTTTAAAACGTGTGTGGCCTGCAGGAGCAGACGTCATCTGATCAACCTTTTAAACTAAAAAGTTTTCTCTCCGGCTCTGACGCTGACTCGGAGGTGATGTGTGGACTTTCAGAATCTTTCCTGAATCTTTCTACCTCCTGTTCGTCTACAGATCTCAGAGCTCCTGAGCAACATGAAACCCTTCGTCTCCCCTCCACGCTGGTAAATTTTTATTGTTCTATTTTTTGTAGAACAAGACTCTGACCTTTAGGTAACTCTGGTGTTAGATATACTGTAGCACAGAGCAGAGTGATGTCGAGGTTTATTTTTGGTGTAGCAATGCATTCAGTAAAATACCACAGCTGTATCGTTAGATTAAAAGTAAAAAAAAAAAAAAAACTAAACATCAAGTAAAAAGTATGATTGAGTTACACTTATTTTTTGGAGCCACTTTATGACACTATCAAAAATTGTTAAAAAATGAGTAATAAGGGTCTGGGATGTAGAAACTTCAGTATTTCTTCATGAAACTCCAGCGAGAGCCGAGCGACTCATCTTTAATCAAATCTTCAGAAACTTTCTAATCTGGTCAGTCTCATATATCTAATGATTTACTGAACTGCCATTTAATTTAACGAGATAACGACCATTTTATCCTCTGAATCAAAGAAAAGACTCGCCGGGGATCTGTAAAGATCTGTAAAGCTATCTCATAAGCCATGAAATATAATATAGTGCTTATCAGATGGATATATATTGTACATCAGTCTCACAAAAGTCTGCTAAAGTACTTTCTTAACTCTTTCACACTCCTCTGAGAGAGATTTACATTTAAGTAAAAATCGTATCAACTCATCAGCTTTTCAGGAAACATTACAAGTGTCCTCCATTTAATGCTGTATTAAACCCTCTGAGGAAAATGCACACGATGGTGAGAAAAATTGCTTTATGATAACGAGATGTGTTTTCTTGAAGTAGCGAGATGTTTTAGTGAGATATTCCTCTCCAGCTCAGCTCTAAACATTAGATTTCCGTGAAGTGGGCCAACATTAAACTACTGTGCAAGCCTTTTGACATCCTATTTCTTCATGATACATTAAATGAAATTATGTAAATTAAATTAAAGAACTGGGAACAAATGTTTTACAGGATCATATGCTAATGTATCTAATAAAGGTTTGTAAGAGACAACAAGATTTAATCATTCAATATACACCAGAGTTTGCTTTTAAACGTTTTTAGACGTCCAATTGTTCAGCTGTGTTCAATATAGTAAACACAGAAAAACACCTTTTTATTAATAAGATTGATTTATAAATATTATTTTCTATTAAACCAAAATCTTGATGGCCATGTAGTATTTAAACTGTTCCAATAATGGTCCTGTCTTCTGCTTCTTACCCTGAGCATGGGGCAACGTGATTCCTGGCTAAATGGGCTTCTGTTATTTCTCATGAAAAATGTCTCCAATCTAATAAGATGCATTAGACGTAAACAAAAAATATATGCTTTTTATAATAATATGGATGTTTTTCTTTCCTTGCCCTGCACCTCTACGGATCTGTATGTTATAAACTCACCGGCTGATTGCTTCAAAGGAAGCTTCACGGCGGATACTGCTGCTGTCGGTGTTCTTTGTTGGGGGAGATGAAGATGGAGAGAGAGAGAAAGAGAGCGAGAAAGGGAGAGAGAATGTAAGACGGAGCACAAATGAGAGACTCTCAAGGCTACGTTCAAGTGCCTCATTATCTAAACCCATTATTGCTGCTCTAAACCCCTCAGTTGAATACAATCTGTCTGATCAGAAGGAGAAAAAGAGCGTTCCCTCGTTCGTTCCGAGCACCGGAGACGTCTGAGCCGAGACGGTGATGTTGATGTTACAGAATGAGGGTTTAGTGCTAAATTGGGGCTATTCATGTTAAAAAGCGTCGGAAATGTTTGGCCTTCAGGCAGCCGGCGATTTGTAGGTCACATCCATTCTGTGGAGGTGGACATCGATCTTCTGAACAGAGAACAAAGCTTATTGAAGCAAGGCTTAGTGTGTGTGTTAGTGTGTGTGTGTGTTACTTTTAAGGATGTACAAGAGCAATCATATCACAAAGCAAATCTGGACAGTAATCTGTCTATACAGGAAAACCAAGAAATAAAACACTGTGTCATGAACAAATTTAATCTTTAAATAATAAAGTAGTTTATGCTAAGTCTGTGATGGTTGTTAGGAAAGAAAGACTGTTGTCATCCATGTGGATGTGCTGCATTTAGGTGGATGCACTGCGAGTTTCTCAATTTATATTATATATTCATATTAATATTATTTAAAAAAAAATATTTAAAATAAAATTTAACAAGTAAAAACGTACAACTAAATTGTACTCTGCTTCCTAATTACTAAGATTAAGCTGCCTCATGACGCTACGAAGAATCAGAGGAACGGCCTCCTCGTCGCACGGAAGATCAAGTCAAGTCAAGTAGGCTTTTATTGTCATTCCAACCATATACAGTTAGTACACAGTGAAACGAAACAACGTTCCTCCAGGACCAGGGTGCTACATACATGCAACAACATAAATTTACAACACAAATTTTTACATTTTTAAGTTAATCTAAAAGAACTATCAAATTTTTATACAAAAATACACAATAGACAAAGTGCACGTGCAAATGTGCAAACAGAGAGGTACATGACAGACACAACAATGCAACACATAACAGTCCTTTTTTTGATGAAGTATGAATTGAGGTAGTGGGAAGAGCAGCAGTAAACAGTTTACATTTTGACAAGAGTATCGTGTGCAAATAGCAGTCAATTAAATATTGTGCAAAAAATTGCGAAGAGCAGCACAGGTAGGTAGGTATGAGCAGATTGAGATGGATGTATATCAGTGTGATTGTACATGTGTGTTTATCAGTTCAGTCCAGATGTTATTTAGTTCGTCTGAGTGATTTGTGTGTGTGTGTGTGTGTGTGTGTGTGTGTGTGTGTGCGTGCGTGTGTGTATGTGTGTGTGTTTATCAGTCCAGTCTCTTTGTGTTGAGGAGACGGATGGCTTGCGGGTAAAAACTGTTTCTCAGTCTGGATGTGAGGCCCGAATGCTTCGTTACCTTTTTCCAGATGGCAGGAGGGTGAAGAGTGAGTGTGAGGGGTGTGTCCGGTCAGCCACAATGCTGGTGGCTTTGCGGATGCAGCGTGTGGTGTAAATGTCTTCGATAGAAGGGAGAGAGACCCCGATGATCTTCTCAGCTGTCCTCACTATCCGCTGTAGGGTCTTGCGGTCTGACATGGTACAATTTCCAAACCAGACAGTGATGCAGCTGCTCAGGATGCTCTCGATAGTGCCTCTATAGAAGGTGGTGAGGATCGGTGGTGGAAGCTGTGTCTTTCTCAGCCTTCTCAGGAAAAAAAGACGTTGTTGGGCTTTCTTATGCAAAGAGCTGGTGTTGAGGGACCAGGAGAGGTTCTCCTCCAGGTGGACGCTCAGGAATTTTGTGCTCTTGACGATCTCCACAGAAGAGCCGTCGATGCTGAGCGGAGAGTGATCGCTCCGTGTCCTCCTGAAGTCAACAACCATCTCTTTTGTCTTTTCGACGTTCAGAGCCAGGTTGTTGTCTTTACACCAGTCCGTTAGCCTCTGCACTTCCTCTCTGTACGCTGACTCGTCGTTCTTGCTGATGAGACCCACCACGGTCGTGTCATCAGCGAACTTGATGATATGATTGGAGCTGTGTGTCGCTACACAATCATGAGTCAGCAGTGTGAACAGCAGGGGACTGAGCACGCAGCCCTGGGGGGCCCCAGTACTCAGTGTGGTGGTGCTGGAGGTGTAGCTCCCGATCCGCACTGCTTGAGGTCTTTCGGGTCAGAAAGTCCAGGATTCAGTTACAGAGGGAGGTGTTCAGGCCCAACAAGCTCAGCTTCCCGATCAGGTGTTGGGGGATGATTGTGTTGAATGCTGAACTGAAGTCTATGTACAGCATTCTGACCTAAGTGTCTTTCTTGTCAAGATGTGACAGTGCCAGGTGGAGTGTGGTGGAGATGGCGTCGTCCGTTGAACGGTTTGGACGATACGCGAACTGCAGGGGTCTAGTGAGGGGGGCAGCAGGGTCTTGATGTGTCTCATGACGAGCCGCTCGAAGCACTTCATGATGATGGGTGTGCGTGCAACAGGGCGGTAGTCATTGAGACAGGACACAGAAGACTTCTTCGGCACGAGGACGATGGTGGTAGATTTAAAGCATGTGGGAACGACGGCGCTGTTCAGAGAGATGTTGAATATGTCGCTGAGAACACCTGCCAGCTGTTCTGCACATTCTCTGAGCACTCTGCCTGTGATGTTGTCTGGTCCAGCAGCTTTACGTGGGTTGACTCTGCGTAGAGTTTTCCTCACATCAGCCGTGGTGAGACACAGCACCTGGTCGTTCGGCGGAGGGGTGGTCTTCCTCAGCGTTACGTCGTTCTGCATGTCGAACCGTGCATAGAAGTTGTTCAGTGCATCTGGAAGGGAGCCGTCACTGTCACAGGTAGGTGATGTCGTCCTGTAGTTAGTGATGGCTTGTATACCCTGCCACATGCGCCTTGTGTCACTGCTGTCCCTGAAGTGATTGTGGATTCTCTGGGCGTGTGCGCGCTTCGCCTCTCTGATGGCCCGGGACAGTTTGGCCCTTGCTGTTCTTAGGGCTGCCTTGTCCCCCGCTTTGAAGGTAGAGTCTCTGGTTCTCAGAAGTGCACGCACCTCCGCAGTAATCCACGGTTTCTGGTTGGGTCGTGAGATGATGTTCTTGGAGACAGTGACGTCATCGGTGCACTTGTTGATGTAGCTGGTCACTGATGACGTGTACTCCTCCAAGTCGGTGTAGTCGCCATAAGTTGCAGCCTCCCTAAACAGGTTCCAGTCAGTGTTCTCGAAACAGTCCTGAAGAGCAGAGATGGCTTCTGCTGGCAGGTTTTCACCTGCTTCAGAACCGGTTTTGAACGCCTGACGAGTGGTCTGTATGCTGGAATTAGCATAACAGAGATGTGGTCTGAGTAGCCGAGGTGGGGGCGGGGCTCTGCCCGATATGCGCCGGGGATGTTTGTGTAAGCAAGATCCAGCGTGTTTTCCCCTCCAAGCCGCCGCCGTGAGTCTTACACAAGTACACAAATTGTCGGGCGTTCAAAACCGGTTCTGAAGCAGGTGAAAACCTGGCCAGCAGGAGCCATCTCTGCTCTTCAGAACTGTTTCGAGGACACTGACTGAAACATGTTTAGGGATTCATAAACGGTAATGTCCAAACCGCTCAACAGATCCATCTTGCCCTCAAACACTTGGATAATAAGGACACATACGTTCGAATGCTGTACATAGATTTCAGCTCAGCATTCAACACCATGACCGCCCAACCACTGATCAGGAAGCTGAATCTGTTGGGCCTGAAGACCTCCCTCTGTAACTGGATCCTGGATTTTCTGACCGGAAGGCCTCAGTCAGTACAGATCAGGAACTGCACCTCCAGTACCACCACACTGAGTACTGGGGCCCCACAAGGCTGGGTGCTCAGTCCCCTGCTGTTCACACTGCTGACTCACGACTGTGTAGCGACGCACAGTTCGAATCACATCATCAAGTTTGCTGAGGACCTCACCTGGTCCCTCAACACCAGTTCCCTGCACAAGAAAGCCCAACAGCATCTTTTCTTCCTGCGAAGACTGAGGAAGGCCCAGCTCCCACCACCGATCCTGACCACCTTCTATAGAGGAACTATCAAGAGCATCCTGAGCAGCTGCATCACTGTTTGGTTTGGGAAATTGTGCCATATCAGACCGCAAGACCCTACAGCGGATAGTGAGGACAGCAGAGAAGATCATCAGGGTCTCTCTTCCCTCTATTGAGGACATCTATACCACACGCTCTATCCGCAAAGCCACCAGCATTATGGCTGATCGAACACACCCCTCTCACACACTCTTCACCCTCCTGACATCTGGAACAAGGTACCGATGCATTCGGGCCTCACATCCAGGCACTGATCTACACTACCAGACTGTTATACACACCAATCTGTAAATGCTCTTTCGCACAATATTTAGTACTGGATTACTTTCTGCACCAACTTTTTAATTCTTCCTGCTACGTTAAGGAACGTTTACTGTTTCTCCACTACCTCAAGTCACCACCTCAACACCACAGTGTTGAGTATTATGTTATGTTATGTCGTGTTTGTCGCACTGGCACTTTGTTGCTCTGTTTGCACATTTGCACATTCACTTTATGTCGTATGTTGTCTGTATTTAAAAAATATATACAAATCTGTAGATAGTCTCCCTCTCTGGGTTGACTAGTTAGTTTTTGTTAATTTATGTTGTTTCAACACCGTTGTCTTCCCCTGATCATTTTACAGGAGTTTCTGAGACAGGGCTCTCCCTCTTTCTCTCCCTCTCTCATTTCCTCCCTCTGTGTTAGAGTAATAGCGTGCGTGCCCGGCTCGCTGCTCTCGTCATTACTCTCGCTCTCGTTCGGCGCCTGCTAGGAAGCAGCATCGTTACAGCTCGACTCAGCCCAGGCGTTGACTAAATCCTTACATCCCTCCATCCCTCCATTGCTCCTTTATTACTTCCTCTTTTTTCCTATAGCCGTCTATTTCTACTTCCATTCTTCATTACATCCCTACTTGCCTCATCTCTTCTTTTCTGTCCCTGTGGGTATTCTTTACATACCTTCATCCCTCCTTCACTACATCGTTCCTTCAATACAACCCTCCGTTGCTCATTCGTTACTTCCCCTCTTCCATTCATCATTCCATCTCTTCTTATATTCCTCTCTACATCCCTCCATTCCATCCCTCTTCTATCCTTCCTACCCATCCTTCCTCCTTCCTTTAGTCCCTCACTCCTTTCCTTCATCCACACCTTCATCCCTACATTCTGCCTTGCCTTCAATCCTTTTTTTCTTTACTACACCTCCTTCCCTTCATCCCTCCCTTGCTTCTTCCCTTTATACCTACATCCCTTCTTTCTCTTAACCATCATTTAATACATCATTCATTTCTCTATCTCTACTTCCCTCCATCCTTACATTTCTTCTTCACTCCATCCTACCTTTCCTCCATCCTCCTTCCCTCATTAATCTTTCATTGCATCGTTTTTTCTCATTCTTGCCTTCATTCCTGCGCCTGTCCTTCCCTCGCAGAATCCTCCTAAACTAATTTTGTGCTTGAGAATTTTGCAATTAGCATCTCAGTCTCCTGTGGAATGAAATGTGGTCTTATCTTGTCTTATTGAACAATACTTTTGGAAAGCGAGTAAATACACGCACATTGAAAAAAGTATCAAGAAATAATTGTAATGGGTTTAAAAAAGCTAAATGTCAGTACATGGCAAATTAAATATGTGGTGTGTGTGTGTGTGTGTGTGTGTGTGTGTGTGTGTGTGTGTGTGTGTGTGTGTGTGTGTGTGTGTGTGTGTGTGTGTGTGGATACTGTACACTTATGCAGGATTATATAAGGCTTTCTCTGGAGCCCTATTAGTGTCACTGGACGTGATGTGCGCACATACACACACACACACACACACACACACACACACACACACACCAGCGCATCATGACGAAAAAAGGAACAGAAACAGATCCGGTGCTGTGTGTCTTTTACGTACTCACTCACTTTTTTTGTGTTTCTGTGTTCACGGGGTGTAAAAGAGTCTCACGTTTCTGTCATCACCATTTTTTTTTTCCAGAAAGGTAAAAATAAACACTAGACGTCTGGAGATATTTTAAGACGTGCCACTTTGACACCAACGAAGCCGCAGCATTGTCGAGATCACAGCTCGGCTCTTCAGCTCTCAGATGTTCAAAGAAGTGAAAATCGGAGAACGTTTTAGCCCAGAATAGTACCAAGTTTTTGGTCACATCTGCGTCATGGAGATTGCGCGCACACTCTCTGTCTTTTTATCTTTTTTAAGTGTTTATGTGAGAGGTGAATGCGTGGCGGTGGAGTTTAGCTGCCATGTAGTGAGTGAAAGCTAACATACTGAGTAATACCTAATCCTGTGAACGATATCTAACCTAGGGAGTGGAAGCTAAGACGTGGAGCAAACGCTAACTTAGCTAGCTAAAGCTAACCTAGCAAGTGACAGATGTTATAACGTTTCTAAGAGGTAGGTGTGTTTGATTAGATACGTGTGTGATGTGATTTTAATTATTTATTTTTGTATTTACTTTTATATATTATTTTATTATGTTATTACTTTATTTTATTATTTATGTGAAGCAGTTTGGTGCATTCTTGTTGTTAAAGTGCTATACAAATAAAGATGAGTTGAGTTGAGTTGAGAGTTAGGTCAATCTACAACACTCATTAGAATATTAGGCCACACCCACTCAGATCAGGCCAATCAGCAAGTTATTGTTTTTTTTCTTCCTGTCTCTATCTGTCTCTCTTCTCACCCATCCCCCTTTCCCTCTTTGTGTGTCTGTCTCGTTCTGTCTGACTTTCTCTCGCTTTTTCTCTATATCTGTCTCTCTCTGTCCTCTCGGCCTGCCTCTCTCTCTCTCTCAATCTCTCTTGCATTGTCTCTTTTTCTGCTAGTCTCATTCTGTCTGATTCTCTGCCTTTCTGTCTCTCTCTCTCTCTCTCTCTCTGTCTTAAACGAGACTGTTTCTCATCATTGACACTGGAGACTCCTTCCAAATATTAAATATGTCTCCAGATTATAACACTCCTTTTTTCCTCTGGAGGAGGCGGAGGTTAAAACCACATCTCGCGGTCTGCACTGACACTGCAGGGGTGTTAGGAAAAGCGCTGTTGGTTTTGTCTCCTCGTGTCATCAGGTGGTGTGAAAAATGAGCCCTTTTGTGAATTGTCAGTCTCCTCCTCCTTTTGATGTGTCTTTCTTTATCCCTCACCGCGGACGTTCAGTCAAAATCTATAAAGCGTTTGCGTCTCTCAGCACGCGGCCTGGCAGAGGAGACGCCGTTCCAGTAGCATCCCGCTGCAAGCTCCCAGGACGGAGTCGGGTTTCAGTTCCGCTTCCAGCCTCCGTGCGGCTCTGGCCTTGAGAAAGCCTTGTAATTCACACAGACACTTTTTCCCTCCTCGCAGCGTGAACGCTCTCGTACACGTTACACCGCACCGTCCCCTCTGAGACCCGAGACATAATGAGCCGTCCTCTCTTCTCCTGTCTCGTGTCATCCTGTCTTTGTCTGTCTTTCTCTCCTGTGAAGGATCTCATGAGCAGAACTTAGACATGACAGCACAGATACGATATTTTTTTAGCTCTGAAATGACATATGCTAATGCCTAGGTACTGTATGATGCTAGCATATAAAATCATTAGACAGGCATAAGATCAGATGAATCTCTTTTTCCTTCAGTTAATCTGTGTGAAACGAGGCTGCATGAGGCCGGGTTCTGTCTGATATTCCTCAGGGACACGTGTGCGTTTGTTCAGCTCCACCTCCACACCAACACAGGGAAGTGAAGAAGACTTTTAAAGCACCGATGTCTGGAAGCCGATCTGAACTCCTTCTATGATGTGAGAAGTTCGCTTTCGATCCGTGACGGTGTGTTTCTCAGCTTAATGGAGTTTGGAGAGATTAAATATTTTACACGCTGACTTCACACCGCCGAGGATTTCCGGTCCGGTTGCAAATGATTAATTAACAGTTCCAGGTGCTGATTGTGTTTGATTTAATACATTAACTCTTTAACAGCAGCTCTGACACTCGTGCAGTTTTATGATTCTAATTGATTGATTGTTTGTGGAAATTATTGATGTGTTAAAGTTCTTTTGGAATAATGAGGGGTTTATCGAACATGTATGTAAGGAGTCTCCAGTGTCAGAGATGAAGCTGTGACTTGAAGTTTTCTGACACAGAGATAGACTTTTTTTTTTTTGTCTGATTAACTTTTAAGAAAAAAGTGAGACTGAACAAAAGGCACACACTCACTAGAACTTAGACGTTTCTAATTGAGCTCGTTCCTCACACCAGACACCCTCTCTCTCTCTCTCTCCGTGTGGCTCTGCGCCGTGTATCTCCGGATGATTCACGTTCCTCTTGCTTGCGCCTGACAGCTCGAGCCTTTCTGCCTTTTGTAGTTATTTATATTCAGCCCTGGAGTTGGGAGAGTCATCAGATACGCAAGTGTTTCATGTTTTATACGTGACTCCGCTTCTCTTCTCTCTCTCTCCGTCTTCATGTTTTTGAGAATCTGCTGCATAAACATGAAGTTTCGGTGTTAAATAGATTCTAAGTATTTCTGTAGTGGAAATGCACTGAGACTGTGATGGAGATGTCAAATTAAATTTGATAACTGTATCCTATTGTTTTTTAAAGCTGAGAACTTTCACTTCTGGAAGTCTCCATTTTGAAGGCACATTGTTTAGATTAACAGCATGCAGCTGACATCGCAGGGCGGAAATGCCTGAATATAATCAAGATCAATCAACCAGGTGATAGAGAATGGTTTAAAAGACAAGGTTTTCTGGCAAACTTTCAAAATCTGTGCAGGATGTTCAAGTCAAACATGGACGTGTGATGAAATTTCTGGTGAATGAAGGTGTAAAAGTGATTGACATTTCCAGAAGACTTCGAGCTCAGTACACTGATGAGACTCTTAGCCGCGGTAAAATATTTAAAGGAAGACGTACAGTATGTCCATGAATGGCGATCACGGCGGAGGTGGCTCGGAGCCCACTGCAGTCATTCCTGTGAACATTCAGTGGGTGGAACACCTAATAATTAAAAATCGGGTAACATGTGGTAGAGACGCATCTGTCTGTGTGAACTGTACAAACAATCATTCACCAACACGACTCGCACGATACAGGAACTTGGTTGGAAGTTATTACCACGTCCCCTGTACAGTTCTGCCCTCACTGCAAGCCATTTCCAAATGTTTGGGGCCTTAAAGGAGTTGCTGGGAGGCCAGTGTTTCATACAGTAAGCATGGTGTCCAAGCACTAGTGAAACCCTGGGATAAGTGTATTAGTGTAGCAGGGGATTATATAGAGAAATAAAGAGACTTTTTACTAACCTTTTCATGAACTTATTATTCTGCATAATTCAAAGGTCCTGATCTGACATGAACACCCTTTCAAATTTAGAAATATATTAAAGACTTGGTGTAGTACATGGTTATGATAAAAAAATAAAAAATAAATAAATAATTAAAAAAAAAAAAAATATATATATATATATATATATATAGTATGAGGCAGGAATTCTGTACATGTATACAAGTATACTAAACATATGCACTCTAACCATTATATTGTAACATGATACTCGATTATTAATGTGTAGGTGTGTGTGTGTTTTAGTGTGTTTCAGGACTATTGGGGCGCAGCACCTCTCGTACACCTGCATCTGTGAAAAGGTAATGTCTGTTCATATGGAGGTTTGCGTCATTAACAGCTCAACAGCAAAGACGTGCACATACACACATACAGTACACACACACACACACACACACACACACACATGTACAGACACAAACACACGCACTAATAAATGTGAGGTGTCAATAGCCTGCCATCAACAAACACTATGTGTTATTACACTTCGATAACTTTGTAGTATGATATTGTACTTTGCAGAAGCACTGAGAGAGAGAGAGCAAGAGAGAGAGAAGATGAAAAAACTGACACAGAGGCCACAGAGAGCGAGGAGCTACTACTACTACTACTACTACTACTAATAATAATAATAATAATAATAGCGAAAAAAAAAATCTAAATGTTAAAATAATAATAAATATGTAAATAAAATAGTTGTGTCTATAACACGGGAGACACTCATGCATTTGCAATGTTTTATAAATCCTGGTCAACACTAACACACTCAGCTGAAGCTGTGACGTTGCTTAAGGCTCTTACACACATTCCTTGTAGTTGTGATGTTATAGAAGTGACACTAAAACGCTGCTCCAGGATTTCCACCAAAACCTTCCTGGACTGTCGGAAAGTCTGGAAAATCTACAATCTAAAATACTACAACAAAATGGTGGTGCAGTGATCTCCTCGATCTCATTAATCTCAACCTCAAGGTCACAATGTAAAACTGATATTTATTTCTTATGAATGTAGATTCCTCATGTTTATATCTCTGCCTGTGGAATTCATTTAAAACAACAAAGTGCATATACATTTGGCCTACGGTTACTTGCAGTCCTTTAGCTACATTTGCAGTTTTTGCTGATATTTCGGCTGCTCCCCTCGAGGGGTCTCCACTAATCCGCACACACACACACACACACACACACACACACACACACACCTTGGCACATTTTTATTTATTTTTTTGCCCTTTTTTTTGCCCTTCCTGACGCAGCCCTCCCAGGTTATCCAGGCTCGGGACCGGCACTGCATCCAGTGGCTGGAGTTTGGGTATTGGGTGGAAATTGAACCCAGGCCTTCCACATGGCAGGCGAGAAACCAATGCACTCAGGGCTTTAGGTACTGTATTTAGTGGTAATACAGCTCCCTCTGGTGGCTGAATTATGAAATACACATTGTGTTTCTGTGTTTTATGAAGCAGCGTTTGTGTGCAGTCATGTTGTGTTACCTCAATGCGTGAGGCAAAACACCCAATAGCCTTAAAGATTTTGTTCATTTCCAATTTTAGGACAAAGTAGTGATTGAAAAAAACAATTGACAGGAGCTGTAAGTTACAGTGTAATAAAACTTACTGATTATTGTTACAGCTGAAAATATAAACAATTGTTTAATGAAATATGAAATTTACAGTAACATTCAAATGTATAATAACACTTGGCTGTTAAATACTGAAGTTGGATATTTTAATGATATTTTCATGTCCTACCCTCTACTTTGCTTTCCTTTTTTTGTTCTCACTGGTTTGTTTATTCACTGTTTGTGCTTAAGAGCTCAGGATTTAAAAGGTCCAGCACTCTGTAAAGCCTGACCTTATGTTTCTCTCTCTCAGTCTGGTTGATTTGGGTGGAGAGTATTCCTGCTCCTTCCTGGCCAACAGCAAATTCACTCCTGAACAGAAAGTCATTTATGAAGTCGTGATCAAGTCCTAACAAGTAACAGGTATTTAAAGTCAAATTTTGTGACTTTCTTAATGCTTAATCATTAATAATCTTTATTAATGCTTATTTAGTACCCTGATTCAGTATTTCACAATATAAATAACGCTTTGTGTAAGTTTTGATCCCCCATGTACGATTAATGTGGGAAAAAAAATCACTAGTGTTTAAAAAAAATATTCACTAATTTAAAAAAAGTTGTGAACACCTAAGCATTCCCTTCACTACAAATTACTTTCAAAAAGAGACAGGGTTACACATTTAATTCAGTTCTGCTTTATTTGTGAAGCACTTTTAGCAATGTTAAAACAACTACAGTGGAACCTTGGATTACAAGCATAATTCGTTCCGGAAGTGGGCTCATATTCCAAAACACTCGTAAACCAATCAAGCAGAATAAAAAAAAAGAGTACTCACAGCAACTCAAAGAATGACCTAATTTGTTTATGAATCATTTCATCATCTGTGTAAAATGAGCTTTGAAAAGCTTTGAAGTTTTCATTTCCTGTAAGAACAGTGTTTCCCCGTTAAGCTCATGTGAGCTGTTCCATCCAAACATCTTAATTTTCCTTCCCCCTCCACCTCTCCTTCATCTTAATGTTGTCCAACAGGTTCTCATTAAAAGTATAAAAGCTTACTGATATGATCGGAAGACAAGAGTAAGAAGAAACATGGCTGAAAATCAAGTCAGGGTGTCATGGGTCTAGCCTGGTGGTGCTGGCTAGACCCGGCTGATGTTGTTGCCGTGGGCATGAAGGTAGGCATGAAGGCAGAGGGGTTGTTAAACAGAAAGAGTCCTTTTATTAACAAACTCAAAACAGACATGAACAAACAAAGGAACCAAAACAACAAACTCAAACTAGGGCTCAGGAAAAACACAGGGAACGGCGCACTAACACAGGGAACGGCGCGCTAACACAGGGACAAGAACTGGACACAGGGAACCAGGAGCTGACACAGGGAACCAGGAGCTGACACAGGGAACCAGGAGCTGACACAGGGAACCGACAGAGAGAACTGGGGATGAGGAAACATGGAGCTGAAGCTAACTAAGATACATAAGGGAACTAGAGATGAGACAGGGCTAGACAGGAGAGACAGGGCTGGAGAGACGGGACTAGACCGGAGAGACAGGGCTGGAGAGACGGGACTAGACCGGAGAGACAGGGCTGGAGACACAGGACAAGACATGGGACAGAACCGGAACACAGACTAGAGACAGGACCAGAACACCGACTAGAAACAGGACCAGGGACACAGAGACTAGAGACGGGACTAGACTGGCTGGGTTAGTGGTTAGTTGGGTTAGTAGCTATATGGAATATGGGGACACTGGATGCTGACCTAACCAGGTTAGTATCTAAAGGGGTTAGTGGCTAACCGGGTTAGTACTGACCTAATAGTGGGGAACTGAACACAAAAGGCAAAGCACACATGAGGCTATTCCAAACTAGCGGCTAACCTACTAGTGACCAGAACCATTAGCAGTCAATCCCACTAGAGGCTAGCCTACTGGAGGCTAACCCTACTAGGGGCTAACCCTACTAGCAATCAAGGCCTACTAGCGGCTAACCCTGCTAGCGGCTAGGCCCTCATGTGGCTACACAAACTAAACAGACAAAGAACTAGACTGGAAGACAAACACTGGGAAGACACAGAACAGTACTTACACTGTACACAGGAGGAGACACAGCCTAACTAAACATGAAACAGGACAGCTCCATGAATCCACTAACACAAGGAACATAAGGAAAACAAACAGTAGAGCCTTCTAGAAAAACAGGTTACAAAACAAACCAAAATATAAACTTAAAGAAACAAGAACCAAACAAAAGGAATGCACACATGACGGTATATACAAAAACAAACATAACAAACCAAACAAACAGACAAAACAGGCAGACATGAACAGTGACCTCTAGTGGAGGTTCCTAACAGTACCCCCCCCCCCCCCCTTAAAAACGCTCCTCCGGACGAAGGGCGGAGCCTCCCCGTGAGGCTCGGAGACGAAGGGCGGAGCCTGCCCGTGAGGCCCTGGAACGGAGCTTTGGGGCCTTCCCGTGAGGCTCTGGAAGCGGTGCTTTGGGGCCTCCACGTGAGGCTCTGTATATACAAAAACAAACATAACAAACCAAACAAACAGACAAACAAACAGACAGACATGAACAGTGAACTCTAGTGGAGGTTCCTAACACAGGGACATGTACCCCATGGACTACAATCGACATGAATTTACTGCATGCCAAAACAAAACACAACGTGATAGAGAACTTTTAGAAAATGTAGATGTTCTCTTCAAAATCTATAACTGGTGATATTATCTACATGAGATTCAAATGAAAGACTGGAATCTATAATCACACCAAGGTCTTTCACTGTTGCACTTGATGGAACAGCAAGGCCATTTAAATTTACAATGTAATCAAAAAGCTTGCTTCTAGCTCAGTGTGGTCCTATGCTGTCTTATCAGGGTTAAGCAGAAAGAAGTTAATTAACATCCAGTCTCTTATGTCCTGCACACATTGCTCAACTTTAGTAAGCTGTTTTTTCTCATCTGGTTTTGCTAAGATGTATAACTGTGTGTCATCAGCATAACAATGATTGATTATGATGCCAGGAGGAAGCAGTTAAAGAGAAAAAAGCAGTGGACCTAAAACCGAACTTTGTGGAACACCAAACTCCACTTAAGAACATGCAAGTGGAGTTTGGAGTGGGACCCAGAGTCACCATTTAAATTTACAAACTGATCAGTCAAATAGGATCTGAGCCAGGAGAGGGATGTTCCTCTAATTCCTACTACATTTTCTAATCTGTGAAAGAATACTATGATCAAGGGTGTCAAAAGTTGCACTGAGCTCAAGGAACAGAAGTATAGTGACGCAACCCTGATCAGAGGTCAATAGGAGGTCATTTACTATGTTAACATGTGCTGTCTCTGTGCTGTGATGAGGCCTAAATCCTGACTGATACAGTTCATTTATGCTATTTCTATGTAGATATGAACATAACTGCTGCGCTACTACGTTTTCCAGAATCTTAAAGATAAAGGGGAGTTTTGATATCGGCCTGTAATTAGACAGCTGACAAGGGTCAAGGTCAGGTTTATTAATTAGGTGTTTATTAACTGCTAATTTAAAGGAATTTTGAACATACCCACTGGTGAGTGAAGAGTTAACTATTTTCAAAATTGGTTCTGTTATTGCTGGTACTATCTGCTTCAGAAAATATGTCGGTATAGGATAAGTGAAATTAGTTCATTCTCTTCAAAGGGAGTAAAGTATGCTAGGTTCTGATGTGATGTGGTTAGTTTATCATCTGTATCACTTAAATTGT
Source organism: Clarias fuscus (assembly GCA_030347435.1). NCBI lineage: Eukaryota > Metazoa > Chordata > Actinopteri > Siluriformes > Clariidae > Clarias > Clarias fuscus. The sequence continues at coordinate 3,481,689 of CM059210.1, read as the reverse complement.
CTGGTTTCAAAGCCTGATTTTTTGCCTAATATTTACGATTTTGTTATTGAAAAAGTTCATGAAGTCCTCATTACTGTATGTTGTTGTGGAGATTTCTGCGGTAGTCTTATTTCTAGTTAATTTAGCTATAGTATTAAATAACAATCTTGAATGACTTTTATTATTTTCTGTAAGAGTGGAGCGATACAATAATCTAGCAGCAATGAAAGCTCTTTTGTCGTTCAGGATCTTCTCCTTCCATGATATTTGGAATATTAACAATTTAGTTTGAGGCCATTTGTGTTCTAATTTTGGAGCGGTCTGTATTAAAGTGCATCATTATATTATACCAGGGAGCGAGTTTATTATCTCTAATCATTTTCCTGTTAACTGGAGCTACATTATATAATCAAATCTCGACTCTAAATATTCAGTCATCTGGTCGAGTTCTATGGAGTCAGATGGCGATTCAATTAAAGTTGATAGCTCTGGGAGATTATTGATAAAGCTCTGTGGTATTTTATGTGAATGTACGTTTAATGTGGTAGCGCAACTCTGTGTGTACATTATTACTATGACACACTTTCATTGAGACAAGACAGTGATCTGAGATAGCTCCACACTGTGGAATTGTGGTTATATTTCTTATACTTAATCCTTAGGTTAATTTAAAATCTAAAGTGTGACCTGCTTTATGAGTGAGTCCTACTACACACTATTCTCAAAATGAATATTATGAATCAGTATCGCAGCTTTTGGCTAAATGAAGGATGAACAACTTCACTTACAGATACATCTCTTTTGAACTCATATTGAAAGTTTGGGTAAAAAGCTAACAAACTCAAATGAAACACCCTGCTGCTACAGATTATTAGGATTTCATAAATAATCAAGTTGAAAATAGTCAATACTTAATAGGTAAATGATAAATCAGTTTGAAGTTTGTAATTCATTTATATGCAACAGTCTTCAAAGTTTCTCTTAGACCGACAGGACTGGTCAATTGTAAAACTGCACAAAAAAGCACCGACATCTAATTTCCAAGGGAGAAAGTTTTCTGTGAATCTGCTGTGAGGTTGTACACATTGAATGAGCATTCAGGCCTCACATGTACACACCTTTAATATGATTAGATGTCCGTAAAAAAAATATATATATACATTTGGTTTCAGCAATTTAAAAGTTCAATATCTGATTTTAGTAATATATTTTTTTATATTATTTGATGAGCCACTCAGAAAAAAAGGGTACTATAAAACACAATAAGAACAATCAGTAGTCTCTGTGATTGCTGTTTTGCATGTAGGATTAATTTGCAAACAGATAATTAACTTGTGACTTAAACACTAATTGTTATTGTAATGTAATGAATATTCTTTTATTAGTAAAATAATAATAATAATAATAATAATAATAATAATAATAATATCTAACTTTTGACTAAAATTAAAACCTTTTCTTGCATTTAAGTTTATGTAAGCTATTATCTCTACAAAGCTTGTCTTCCTTTCATTGCTATAAATGTTGAGCAACAGGCTTTTCCGAAAGTAGAGGAACTTGCTGAGCTACTCAAGCAAAGTTAAAAATGAAAGTTAACTGGTTCCAGCACGTACTGAAATTGGTCATGTAAAATGGCATAGAGACAAAACTCTTAGATTTGAATTGTTTGCCCAAAGCGCTGCGTCCCAAACATACCACAGCACTAGCTTTAACAGGATCATCATCGTTTTCAAGCACATTTAGCCATTCAGCTGCAAAAAAAATTATAAATAAATAAAGAATCTAACTTTCTAGAAAAATATCTAGAAAGAAATCTAATAATTATGACCATATCGCTTAGGAATAAACTTTTCTTGCCTTTAAGTTAATGTAAGCTATGGTCTCTATAAAGTTGTGTTTTACTTTTTTTATGTTACCATGAATGGTGAACAATAGGATTTTCTGAAAGAAGAGGAACTTGCTGAGCTGCTTAGAAAAAAAAAGGTGCACAATTAAAATGAAAGCTAACCATTTCCAGGAAATAAACAGTCATGTAAATGGGAGATAAAACTCTTCTTGTTCACCATGGGGTTCTCTAAGACTTAGAATTGAATCCTTTGCACAAAGGTCTGCCTCAAACATACCACAGCATGTTGATGCTGTTTGTTCACTAATATTCTCTAACAAACCTCTTTACAGAACAGCTGTATTTATACTGAGATTAAATTACACACAGGTGGACTCTTTTTTACTAATTTGGTGACTAATGAAGGCAATTGGTTCCACTGAATTTTAGTTAGGGGTATCAGAGTAAGGGGGTTGAATACTCACTGCATCAGTTAGGATTAAATACCATGTTGCCACCTGAATGTATACAAAATATAAACTAATTTTCAATTTCAGAAAATTTTAAATAATTATAACCATGTCCTTTAGAACTAAAGTTTTTTTGCCTTTATGTTCACGTAAGCTATGGTCTCTATAAAGTTGTGGTTTCCTTCCTTTCACTACTATAAATGTTGAGCAACAGGCTTTTCTGAAATAGAGGAACTTGCTGAGCTGCTCAAAAACAGTGTACAATAAAAATGAAAGATAACCATTTCCAGGATATAATTAGTCATTACAACCTCACAGCAGATTTACAGAAAATCCTTCAGCTACTCCCTGGCCATTGTATTTGTTTTTTTTTTAAATTAATTAAATCATTAAAATTAAAGCTAACCATTTACAGGAATTAAACAGTCATTAAACCTCTCTTGCTCACAGTGGGGTTGTCTAAGACTTAGGTTTGAATCCTTTGCACAAAGTTCTGACTCAAACATACCACAGAGTTAGCTTTATTACTATCATTGGATTTACTTTTTCAAACACATTTACCAATTCAGCTGTTTAAATGCTGAAATCTAACATTAAACATGTGGAATTTACCTCCGGATAGTTTAAGAGAATAATAACAAGTGATCTCTCCTTTAATGTGTTAAAAGGTTTTTAGAGGTTTTTAAGAACCTGTATTCGAATGGAAAGCAATTTGGGCTACAATATATTGTTGCCCATTCAGCCACTTTAAAACCCAGATTAATTTATTGTATACACACAATCAGAACCATCAGTAGGCTCTGTGATTGCTGATTTGCCTGTAGGATTAATTTGTGGATTTTATTAGTCACATCATACACTTGTACTCAGATGGTGATTTAAACATTAATTATTCTTTATATTCCAAAAACACTCTTTTATCAGTTAAAGAAAATGTATATACAGTGGAACCTCGGATTGCAAGTAACACGGTACACGAGTGTTCCGCCAGACGAGCAAAGATTTTTAATACATTTTGATTTGAAAAACGAGCAGGTCTTGGTTTACGAGTGCCGAGTATCATGTATCACGCATGCACCTCTTATTTTGACACCGAGCATCACTCTTGCGCTGCAGAATTGTCGCTCTTGCCTTTTCACCCCCTCCCCGGCTTCACAAACACACAGAAACTCTGCTCTGTCGCAATTCTTTTCAAAGGTAAGGTGCTGGTTCATTTGTTTTGTTTTTCTTTTTTTACCTTACTGCAGTGATTCCGTAAGGATGCTCACACTAGTGTCAGAGAGATTTCTTTTTTTCCTTTTAAAACGTTGTTTCCGCTGTGTTTGTGTGTGTCCGTTTGTTGTGAAACTTAAAAAGTGATTCCGTTAGTATGCACTCACACCAGTCTCAGAGAGATTTCTTTTTTTCCCGCTAAAACGGTGTTTCCGCTGTGTTTATGTGCATGTGTGTTTTTTGTGAAACTTAAAAAGTGATTCCGTTAGTATGCGCTCATGCCAGTGTCAGAGAGATTTCTTTTTTTAATTTTTTGCACGCACCAATGGAAACACTTATCTGTCGGGATTTATTTGTACTTTTTTAATGGTAAAGTGCAGGTTAATTTGTTTTATTTTCACTTTATAGATTGTATTAATTAATTTATTTATTTGGGCTGTGGAATGAATAATTAGAGTTTTCATTATTTCTTATGGGAAAATGATGATTTGGTTTACGAGTGTTTTGGAACATGAGCCAACTTCTGAAAAGAATTATGCTCGTAATCCAAGGTTCCACTGTATATAATAAAATCTAACTTTTGACTAAAAATTTAAATAGTTAAAACGAAGTCCTTCAGGAATAAACTTTTATTGCCATTAAGTTCATGTAAGCTATGGTCTCTACTCTACACTGTTTTTAAAAAATCAGCCTTAATATAAAAACGTTTAGTAACAAGTTGCAAAGCCTTTCTAAGTTTACTCAACTTTAAGAGAAATTTGCTGGCCAAACAAAATATTTCACATTGCTGTTTAGTTGACACAACATGTACCCATTTCAAAATTTTAAGTTGACTCAACTTGTAATGTAAATATTGAAGTCAGCTCTAGTAGTATTGGTTGTGGGCTCAATTCATTATATTATTATATATTATTCTCTAGGGTAGCCATAGCCCAGCTTTTTATTTACTCAAAAATGTAAGTTGTCTTCCATTCTAGCCCATTGATGTAATTGGTTCAAGTAATTGTTTTTCTATAAAACAAGTTAGTTTAACGATACCCAACAATTAAAACATACAAACATTACTTTAAAAAAATTCTTCCAAAATTAGTCAAAATTAAAATGGTGATTTGCATAAAACAGTGCAATACAGGTTCTATTTTGTTTAAAGGTCAATAAAATACCTGGATAACACCAGATGATTATCAGTATCTTATTGATTCTTTTATATTACAATATTATAACCATTTTTAAAAAGTAGCAGTGATTTAGGTCAGACACAATAAGAGAGTCCATGGCAACACGAGTTTGTTTCTTAACATGTGAATCTGAGGGGAGAATGTCTCTACAAGTCCAATAATAATTGTTGGATTGGCTTCATAGGTGTCCATCTAGTCCTTTTGGAATTTAATGTACAGAGCACAGACCCGAACAAACTTTACTCCTAAAGCTGCTGCATAGTGACCAAGACCCTCAAGGACTACAGCACCCTCCAGCAGCCTGTTCACACTCCTCCTGTAGTTCCAAAAAGCGAGAGGTCACCCGTCTGACCCAATCCTCCACTGCAGAGATCTGGTTAAAGAGAACAAGAGTATTGTAAAGACGATGATGAATAAACTTTACAGAATATCTAGTTCCCTTTCAAAAGCTACACTCAATGCTGCGTGAAAACGCTATGGGAACATCTTTTTGTTGCCCGGTTGTAAAGCCTGTGCATGCCAAAACTGCCGAATACCTTCGGCTTATAACCTCTGCCAGGCATGACATCACCGAATAAGGTGCACCTGCAGGTTATAAATAGGAGTGAACCGGAAACATCCTCAGATCTTTTTGTCTTCAGGACCGCTTTGTGTTTGTGTGTGCATGTGCAAGCCATAACGAAAGCGAAAATAAAAGGAAAATAACAGCATTAACTCACCGATATGGCGGAGTTGCTTAAGAGATGCGTGCCTCCGTGCAATAGAGCTCTTTCGGAGGGCGATCTTCATGAATTTTGTCTCGAGTGCTTGGGGGAAGAAGACGCTCGCCTCGGGCTTCAGGGAGACTGTGAGTACTGTGATCTTCTCCCTATTAAGGTGCTTCGCGCGCGGCTCACTTTCTTTAAAGAGAAACCGCGAGCCGCGGTGCATTCCTGGGGCTCGCGTGCTGACCTGGCAGACGCGCATGAGATGGAATTTCCAATTTCGCTCTCGCTCTCCGGATCAGGAAGTTTTAGCTTCCGCTTCGCAAGCGCGCTCCGGCACCTCTTGTGAAGGAGCGGAGGAATCCTCCTCTCCCGCTTCCATGGAAGTAGCCTCCTCACAACGCTCCTCCAGTGCAGACAGAGCTTTTGAGGAATTATTAGAGGTTATAACGCATGCGGTAGAGCGATTGCATATCGACTGCCGCAGCAGCGAGATTCCCCCAAGCGTTCGAGATTGAACAACAGGTTTCTGTCGGGTGGCCGGGGAGAGGAGCCTCAACGTCTCTCTCTCCCCTTCTTTGGTGACCTCCATGACAAATTAACTCTTTCATGGAGCAAGCTGTATTCATTGCGTGTTTTTGTGCTTTCGACTTATTCGGATATCATTGATGCAAAAGCACGCGGTAATATGATGATGCCCCAGATAGAAGAGGCACTTGCGGGCTATCTCTCTCCTGGGACATCATCCTCCCTGAAAAAGACTACTCTCCCCGCCAAGCTGTGCAGATTGACATCTGCTTTGGTGGGTAAAGCTTTTCAGGCAGCAGGACAGGCTGGTGCTTCACTGCACACCATGGCGGTTTTGCAGGCTTAGCAGGCTGACCTGCTGAAGGACCTGAGCACCGGCGGGGTTATTGATGACAGTGCATTTGCAGATCTACGCCAAGCCACAGACCTGTCTCTCCGTGCAACCAAGCAGACGGCCCGTGCTTTGGGCCGTCCTATGGCTGCCATGGTATCCACGGAGAGGCATCTGTGGCTGAACCTCACGGGCATCAAGGATAAGGATCGTGCTGTCCTCCTCGATGCCCCCGTCTCGCCTTCCGGCCTTTTTGGCGACGCTGTTAATTCCATCGCCACTAGGTTTCGGGAGGCGAAGCTATATGAACTGGCCTTTGGGAGGTTCCTTCCCCGCCGTGCTCAAGAACCGGGACCGTCGGCCACCCGGCCCCGGCCAGGTCTGGCCCCTATCAGGCGTGAGGTGCAGAAGGAGAGTGTGACCAGCCGCGCACCCCCCCGTAAAGACTGGGGTGGGGCTCGCCGCTCTTCTCAAAAATCTGCTTCGAAAAGACCGGATCTGAGGAGCTTCCTCTCTTCAAAGAAGAAGCCCTGAGGTTCGTGCCTGAGGGGCGCCTGGATTTTCATCACAAAACAGGGCCTCCTCCCTGGCACTCCCGGGAGGCCGGTGTTCAATCCCCGCCACCACTGGTGTTTCGGGGAGCGCCGGTCTCCAATGAAAAGTTGGGTGTTCAGGCATCTCCTGGTCTCCTGCCACACTTCATCTCCCAACACCTAACACCCCCCCCCCCTCCCCCCATCCAGCCGAAGTGTCAAAGCTCGTGCCCCTTTCGGAGAAGCTGGCAGCGTGGAAACTACTGCCAGGTGTTTCTCCTTGGGTACAAAGGACTGTAGGCACAGGCTACAGGATTCAGTTTGCACATCGTCCTCCGCGTTTCAACGGCGTGGTCTCCACTTCCGTGAAACCGGATCGAGCACATCTGCTGGCCCAGCAGTTACAGACTCTGCTGGGCAAAGGGGCCATAGAACATGTTCCCCTCCCAGACAGAGAGTCGGGCTACTACAGTCGGTACTTTTTGGTGCCCAAGAGAGGGGGAGAATTGAGTCCGATCTTGGATCTTCGCGGCTTGAACCGCTATCTCAGGAATCCAGATTCAAAATGTTGACTGTCAAAATGATTGTTTTTCAAATCCAACTAGAGGATTGGTTTGTGACAATCGATCTCAAGAACGCATATTTCCATATAGAAATATTGCCACAGCACAGGAAGTTCCTGAGGTTCGCTTTTGGGGGCGAAGCTTACCAGTATTGGGTCCTTCCATTTGGCCTAGGTCTGTCACCCTGCACATATACAAAATGCATGGATGCAGCTCTGGCTCCTTTACGACTCCAGGGCATCCGTATTTTGAATTACATAAACGACTGGCTGATTCTGGCCCAGTCTCAGGAGCTAGTGCTTCGACATTGGGATGTCGTCCTAGCCCATCTTCATTCTTTAGGATTGAGACTCAACGCCACAAAAAGCGTTCTCCTTCTTGTTCAGAGGACAACATATTGGGTGTCACATGGGATTCGGTCACAATGCGGGCACAGTTGTCTCCTGCTCGTGTCGAATCCATTCTCAACACCCTGAAGGAAATCAAGCTAGGCCAGAAAGTCACTGTTCATCACTTTCAGTAATCTTTAGGCCTCATGGCAGCTGCGTCCACGGTGATACCTTTGGGCCTTCTGCACATGAGAGCGTTTCAGCTGTGGCTAAGAGCTGTGGCTTTCATTCAAGGGCCAACCCCCAGAGGCTAATAAGGGTTACGCGCCGGGGGCTTCGTACCCTTTCTATGTGGTTCAGACCCCGGTTTCTGACTTTGGGTCCCACTCTAGGTCCGTCGTGTCGTTGCAAGATGCTAACGACAGACGCTTCCCTCACGGGCTGGGGTGTGGTCTTGGATGGCCGTCCAGCACAAGGGAGCTGGAGAGGTCATCTTCTCGCGTGGCACATCAATTGCCTCGAAATGATGGCTCTGTTTCTGGCCCTGAAACACTTCCTTCAGCAGTTGAGAGGCTACCATGTCCTAGTGCGGGTGGACAGCACTGCGGTAGTCTCGTACATAAATCGCCAGGGTGGACTGCGCTCGCGCCGCTTGAACAAGCTAGCGCACCAGGTTCTGCTTTGGGCACAGGACAAGTTCCTGTCCCTCAGGGCAATTTACATTCCAGGGCATATGAATGTAGGAGCAGACTTGCTATCCAGACAAGCTGTAAAACATGGGGAATGGAAACTCCACCCCGAAGTAGGAAGTCAAATCCAGCTCCTCTGGGTCTGGACGCAATGGCCCACATGTGGCCCAGATTATGCCTTTATGCGTTTCCACCTACAGTTCTGCTCCCAGGAGTCCTGGCGAGGGTCCGTCAACAGGGCTTGCGCCTCTTATTGATAGCGCCCCATTGGCCGACCAGAGTGTGGTTCTCGGATCTAATATCTCTCCTCGACGGCTCACCCTGGGTGATTCCAGTGAGGAGGGATCGTCTGTCTCAGGCGCAGGGGACAATACTTCATCCCCGGCCCAAGCTCTAGAACCTTCACATTTGGCCCCTGAACGGGACCAACTAAGACATTCTGGGCTTTCAGCCAGCGTAATTGAAACCATTTTAAGTGCCAGGGCTCCCTCCACTAGAAGAACTTATGCCCTCAAATGGAGTGTATTTGAAAATTGGTGCATGGCAAGACATGTAGACCCAGTTCACTGCCAGATTGTTTCAGTGCTGGAGTTTCTGCAAGAAAAGTTGTCCTCAGACTTATGCCCTAGTACGCTCAGAACGTACGTAGCTGCTATTTCGGCTTGTCACGCTCTGAATGATGGGGTTTCTGTGGGCAAGCACCATTTAGTTGCCAGTTTTATTCGTGGAGCTAAACGGTTGAAGCTGCCCACTAGAGCGACGGTCCCTTCATGGGACTTAACTATCGTACTCGAAGGCCTGGCCGGCACCCCTTTTGAACCACTAGAGTCAGCGCCTGTCAGGCTTCCGTCTCTTAAGATGGTTTTTCTTATGGCTATTACTTCTAAAGCTATTCGGCATCCTCACCCGAACTATCTTCCCAAGGTTCCATTCTCGACCATGCACCCAGTTGTTCTCGAGGCCTTCTGTCCTCCGCCTTCACAGCTCCGGAGCAGGAAAGACTTCACTTACTGTGTCCAGTACGTGCTCTTTGGGTCTACGTCCACCGCACTAGCTAGTGGCGTAAGTCAGAGCAGTTCTTTATTTGCCATGGGGGTCTACCACTAGACAGACTCTGTCACACTGGGTGAGAGATGCCATTGCCCTAGCCTATGAGACGCGTGGTCACACTTCGCCTCTGGGAATCAGGGCTCACTCAACCAGGGGGATTGCCTCATTGATTGCCTTGGCAAGAGGCGTTCCCCTGCAGCAGGTGTGTGATGCGGCGGGCTGGTCCTCTCCACACACGTTTGTTAGATTTTATAGTTTGGATGTCAATGCTACTCCGGGTTCATGGATCCTTGAGTCAGCATCCCAGAGCTAGGTCTGAGACCTCCTCGGCTTGTGCGCACACGCTACACAACCTGGGGGTTTCAGACACTTGCAGTGCGGCAGCGTTGGTATTCTCATTCCCATAGCGTTTTCACGCAGCATCGAGTGTAGCTTTTGAAAGGGAACGTCTCAGGTTACTTGGCTGTAACCCTGTTCCCTGATAAAGCGGGAACGAGATGCTGCGTTCCGATGCTGCACTGCTGGCGTGCCTCTACGTCCTTCAGACAAAATTGACCTGAGGATGTTTCCGGTTCACTCCTATTTATAACCTGCAGGTGCACCTTATTCGATGAAGTCATGCCTGGCAGAGGTTATAAGCCGAAGGTATTTGGCGGTTTTGGCATGCACAGGCTTCACACCTGGGCAACAAAGATGTTCCCATAGCGTTTTCACGCAGCAAAGTAACCCGAGACGTTATGATAAAAAGTTGAGATATTAATATGGCTATATACCATCAGAGAGTGTAAAAGACTGTTCCTGAAATTCTAATGATGGGTTAGCACTATGCATTGTTTCATATTCAAGATATTTTCAAGAGTTTAACTTTGTCATTCTCAGGAAAAACTACATGTTTGGAGTGATATTTTAAGTTTCATCAGTCACATCATACTGAGATGGTGACTTCAACACTAAGTATTCATTATGTCACAAAAACATTCTTTTGGCAGTAAAAAATTATAATAAAATTGAACTTTTGACTTGTTCATGTAAGCTTAGGTCTATAACAAGCTGTGTTTTACTTTCCGTGACTAATATAAATGTTGAACAACAGGCTTTTATGAAAGTAAAGGAACTTGCTGAGCTGCTTAAAAAAAACAATGTACATTAGGAAATGAAAGATTCCAAGACATAGTTAGTCATGTTAGTTTGCATAGAGACAAATCTCTGATTGTTCACAGTACGGTTGTCTGAGCATTATGCATAGCTCAGATCTGAATAGTTTGCACAAAGCACTGCCTCACAGACATACCACAGCATTAGCTTTAACAGGATCGTCAATATATGTTTATCAACCATATTTAGCCATTCAGCAGCAAAAAAAAAAAAAAAAAAGACTAAAAATCTAACCAGTTAGAACAAGTTCCAGGAGATAGTCATTACAACTCTCATTGTTCACAGTGGGGTTGTCTATGACTTAAATTTGAATCTTTTGCACAAAGTTCTGCCTTAAACATACAGTACTACAGGGCTGGTTTATATCACTATCATTGTATTTACAATTCCACACACATTTATCCATTTAGTTGCTTAAATGATGAAATCTAACATTAAATTTGTGAAACTTACCTCCTGCTGATTGATGAGAACAAGACTAGGTTTTTAAGCACGTGTATCTGAATTGAAACCAATTTAGGCTTTATTGTCGGCCATTCAGCTACTTAAAACCCAGATTACTTTATTATATGCCGACAATCAGAACAATCAGAAGACTCTATGATTGCTGTTTTGCCTGTAGGATTCATTTGCAAAGAGGTTTCATCAGTCACATCATACTGAGATGGTGACTTAAACACTAAGTATTCATTATGTCACAAAAACATTCTTTTGGCAGTAAAAAATTATAATAAAATCGAACTTTTGACTTGTTCATGTAAGCTTAGGTCTATAACAAGTTGTGTTTTACTTTCCGTGATTAATACAAATGTTGAACAACAGGCTTTTATGAAAGTAAAGGAACTTGCTGAGCTGCTTAAAAAAAACAATGTACATTAGGAAATGAAAGATTCCAGGACACAGTTAGTCATGTTAATTTGCATAGAGACAAATCAAGTCAAGTCAAGTCAATTTTATTTATATAGCGCTTTTAACAATTGACATTGTCGCAAAGCAGCTTTACACAATAAAAAGAAGTAAGTTTTTATGCAATGTATATGAATCAAAATGATAAGATTGTCCCTGATGAGCAAGCCGAGGGCGACGGTGGCAAGGAAAAACTCCCTGAGATGGTAATAGGAAGAAACCTTGAGAGGAACCAGACTCAACAGGGAACCCATCCTGATCTGGGTGATAACGGATAGCAGGGATTGATCAGCATAATAATGTGTAAGACTGGATGTTCAGTATAACAGGAGATGTGTTAAAATTAAAATTAAAAGGAGTCCAGTTTGTTCCTGGAGGCTCAGGTAGATTGTAGGGGATTCCGGTCCTGAGTTATCGAACAACTGAAGTCACAGGTCCCCAGAGCATCACTCGATGACAGGACAGTCTTCATGGAAACCATCCCCAGCCACCATACGAATCCAGGCAGACCACACGGGGCATCCATGCGACGAGATCTCCAACCAGAAGCAGGACTCCAGGATGGGTTAGACGGCTCCAGAGGGCAGAGGGGTCTGGATCACTGGCAACTCAGGAGCGAAACATGTATAGCTCGACAGAGAGAGAGAGAGGGAAAGAAGAGAGGGAGAGAGAGAGAGGAGAGAGCAGAAAAGAAGAGAACAGAAAATAAGGAGAGATGGCAGTTAGGTATGGTCACAGTCAACATGTATAAGGTGAATGTATATTTAGTGCAAAGTGCAAGCAGGGACTCCGGCAGGACTAACTATAACAGCATAACTAAAAGGGAGAGCCAGAAGGAAACACAAACAGGGCTCCCTGAGATGTAAAGCAACCAATCACCTCACCGTCAACAAACCTGAGTGAACAATGAGAGTGGGGAGGACAGCATCTAAACATACCAGTTCACCAGAATACTCTACGTCCATGAGTCCCCCAGATCTGCTCCTTTACCTAAGGTTAATCTATTTACAAAAATGCTTGGCTAAATAAATAGGTTTTTAGCCTAGACTTAAACACTGAGACTGTGTCTGAGTCCCGAACATTAATAGGAAGACTATTCCATAACTTTGGGGCTTTGTAAGAAAAAGCTCTGCCCCCTGCTGTAGTTTTAATAATACGTGGTACTGACAGGCAGCCTGCATTCTTTGATCGAAGTAGGCGTGGCGGATCGTAAGACACTAACAGTTCACTCAAATACTGTGGCGCGAGACCATTTAGTGCTTTAAATGTCAAAAGTAGTATCTTAAAATCGATGCGAAATTTCACAGGGAGCCAATGCAGTGTAGATAAGATAGGGGTGATGTGCTCGTATTTTCTGGTTTTAGTGAGGACTCTCGCTGCTGCATTCTGTACTAACTGAAGCTTGTTTATACACCTAATTGAACAACCAGACAGTAAGGCGTTACAATAGTCCAACCTAGAGGTGAAAAAAGCATGAACTAGTTTTTCTGCATCATTTAGTGACAATATGTTTCTTATCTTGGCAATATTTCTAAGATGAAAGAAAGCTATCTTGGTGATATTATCTACATGAGCTTCAAACGAAAGGCTGGAATCTATAATCACACCGAGGTCTTTTACTGTTGCACTTGATGGAACAGAAAGGCCATCTAAAGTTACAGTGTGATCAGAAAGCTTACTTCTAGCTACTTGTGGTCCTATGACCAGAACTTCTGTCTTATCAGGATTAAGCAGAAGAAAATTAATTAACATCCAATCTCTTATGTCCTGCACACACTGCTCGATTTTAGCAAACTGGTTTTTCTCATCTGGTTTTGCTGAGACATATAATTGTGTGTCATCAGCATAACAATGAAAACTAATATCATGTTTACGAATTATGTTGCCCAGAGGAAGCATGTAAAGGGAAAAAAGCAGTGGGCCTAAAACTGAGCCCTGTGGAACACCAAACTCCACTTGAGAACATGAGGAATGGTCACCATCTAAATCTACAAACTGATAACGATCAGTCAAATAGGATCTGAGCCACAAGAGGGCAGTTCCCTTAATTCCTACTACCTTTTCTAATCTGTGAAGGAGAATACTATGATCAATGGTGTCAAAAGCTGCACTGAGGTCCAGTAACACAAGTATAGTGACGCAACCCTGATCAGAGGCCCATAGGAGGTCGTTTACTACTTTAACAAGTGCTGTCTCTGTGCTGTGATGAGGTCTAAATCCTGACTGATACAGTTCATTTATGCTATTTCTGTGTAGATGTGAACATAGCTGCTGTGATACTACCTTTTCCAAAATCTTGGAGATAAAGGGAAGGTTTGATATCGGCCTGTAATTAGAAAGCAGACAGGGGTCAAGGTCAGGTTTCTTGATTAGCGGTTTAATAACGGCTAATTTAAAGGATTTGGGGACATACCCACTACTGAGTGAACAGTTAATTACTTTCAACAGGGGTTCTATTATTGCTGGTACTATCTGTTTGAGAAAATGTGTCAGTATAGGATCTAATATACAGGTTGATGATTTGAAGAAGAAGAGATGAGTGAAATTAGTTCCCTCGCTTCAAGGGGAGTAAAGTGTTCTAAGTTCTGATGTGATGTGGTTAGATCATCTGGATTATTTAAATTGTCTGGTTTCAAAGCCTGAATTTTTTGCCTAATATTTATGATTTTATTATTGAAAAAGTTCATGAAATCCTCACTACTGCATGATGTTGTTGTGGAGATTTCTGCAGTGGTCTTGTTTTTAGTTAATTTAGCTACGGTATTAAATAAAAATCTCTGGTTGTTTTTGTTATTTTCTATAAGACTGGAGAGATACGTTGATCTAGCATCACTGAGAGCTTTTTTATAGTTCAGGATGCTCTCCTTCCAAGCTATTTTGAAAACTATCAATTTAGTTTGGCGCCATTTACGTTCGAATTTTTGAGCGGTTTTTTTTAAAGCATGTGTGTGGTCATTATACCAAGGAGCGAGTTTCTTATCTCTAATCATTTTCCTTTTAACTGGAGCTACATTATCTAAGCTATAACGAAGTGCTGACTCTAGATAGTCATTCGCCTGTTCGAGTTCTGTGAAGTCAGATGGCGATCCAATCAAAGTTGATAATTCTGGAAGATTATTGATAAAGCTCTGTGCGGTATTTGATGTAAATGTACGTTTAAGGTGGAAGCGCGGTGCTGTGCATACATTATTACTATGACACGCTTTAATCGAGACAAGGTAGTGATCCGAGATAACTTCAAATTGTGGTTATATTTCCTATAATTAATCCGAAGGACAATATTAAATCTAAAGTGTGACCTGCTTTATGAGTGGGTCCTACTACACACTGATTTACTCCTACTGAGTCCAGTATGGACATAAATGCTGTTCTCAGAGGGTCTTCTGGATTCTCAAAATGAATATTAAAGTCTCCAGCAATTAACGCTTTGTCTACAGAAACAACAAGGTTTGAGAGGAAATCTGCAAATTCGCAGAGAAACTCCGAGTACGGCCCTGGGGGTCTGTAAATGATGATTAGCGGGATCGACTGAGCTGACTTTATGTTACTATAGAGAACTTCAAATGCATTAGATTTAAAACTGTGTTTTTGTACGAGAGACAGATTATCGTTATAAATAACTGCGACTCCTCCTCCTCTACCAGTTAGCCGAGGCTGGTGTATGTAGCTGTATCCAGGAGGACTCGCTTCATTTAGAGCTACATACTCGTCCTGTTTAATCCAGGTTTCTGTTAAACATAATATATCAAACTCCTGATCTGTGATAATTTCATTAACAATAACTGCTTTAGATGCGAGAGATCTAATATTTAACAGTCCTAGCTTCAGATCAGAGGTGCCGGCTGCGCATTCAGTGTGATCTGAGTTTGTGGTATCTATGTTAATTAAATTACTAAAACAGACTTTCTGAGTCTTTCTAAATTTATGTTTAGCTCGGGGAACAGACACAGTCTCAATAGGATGAACCCTGAGTGACGACTCTGCAGCTAGCAGACGGTTGTTTTAGCCTGTCTGTCTGCTCCCTGGCCTGGGCTCTGGATTGTCACCGATTAACTAGGCCTCTTCTGAGACTATGTGCTATACTGCAAGAAATGAGAGCAGCACCTTCCCGAGTGGGATGGACACCGTCCCGCCCTAACAGGCCAGTTTTGCCCTCAAAGGTCTTCCAGTTGTCTATGAAGCCCACGTTGTTTTCGGAGCACCACCTGGACATCCAGCGGTTCAGCGACCATAACCTGCTGTAAGCTATGTCGCCACATCTCATTGGGATGGGACCAGAGCAAACTACTTCATCGGACATCGCCTTCGCTATTTTAAACACCTCTGTAAAGTTTTGCTTGCTAACCTCTGACTGACGAAGGCGTATATCGTTAGCTCCAGCATGTACCACTATCTTAGAGAACCTATGCTGTCCTAGAGCCCTAAGATTACCTGCTATGTCCGGTGCTCTGGCTCCCGAGATACACCTGACCACTGCCGCTGGCGCCCCTAAAGGCCGAGCTAATTTCACATGTCTCAGTATAGAGTCTCCTATAACCAGAGCTCTTTCAGGTTTCTCAGCGGGTGCATCACTGAGGAGAGCGAACCTGTTGGACACGTGAAGCGCAGAAGAGGTGTGCTCCGGTGGGCTAGCCTTAGCGTTAGCTTTGGCTGAACGAGTATGCCGCCAAGTCGTCACCCACTCGCCCCGCTGTGAGGGCTCTACTGCCGGAGTCGGAGGCTGATTATCTCCGCCTGCGGCACCCAGACTTTCCGCTACAGGAATAACACTGCTCTCGCGCTCTCTAACCCTCTCTAAAGTCTGGATGCGCTCCTCTAATGCTACTATCTTCTCCATCAGGGTGCTAACTAACACACACCTATCACAAATAAAATGATCACTAATGACGGAGGAAGAATGTCTAAACATCCTGCACTCCACACACTGAGCGAGCTGAATGGTAGACATGATAACGTACCTTTGTGCCGGAGTTGTGATTATTTGCTGATGGATTCGCTTGTTGTTGGTCCGATGATACGCGCATTCTCCCAAAAAGTGCAAAAATCTGATAAAGTCCAGTAGTATTAAAGCGTAAAAACGGGAAAAATATATAATTATAAAAAACTAAACAAAATATAATCTAAAACGCTGTTCCAAACAGACGAGGAACTTTCGCGGGAACAATACGAAAAACAGGAAGCCTCTGAGACACAAATCTCTGATTGTTCACAGTACGGTTGTCTGAGCATTATGCATAGCTTAGATCTAAATAATTTGCAAAAAGCGCTGCACACAAACATACCACAGCATTAGTTTTAACAGGATCGTCAATATATGTTTTAAAGCATAGTTAAAAACTAAATAATAAAAGACCCTCAAAACACACAAGCCAAGATTTTATTCACATAGAACATAACAAATGTGTAAATTTAGGAATTTAATTTTCTTTGCCCAAAAAAAAACTTTTTTGAACCCATTTCAAATTTAATGGCTGCTCCAGGTCTCAAAAAAAGTTGCGAAGGTGGCATGTATGGTTACTATAAATGTTGAGGACCAGAAAATAGAGGAACTTGCTGAGCTGCTCAGAGAAAGAATGTACAATAAATAACCGGTTCCTGGACATAGTTACTCATGTTTATTTGCATAGAGACAAATTACACAAAGCGCTGCCTCAAAAACATACCACAGCATTAGCTTTAACAGGATCGTCACTACATGTTTTTTTCAAAATTAAACTTGTGGAATTTACCTTCTGCTGTTAGAACAATAACAAGTGATCGCTCCTTTAATGTGTTAAAAGGACTTTACAGGTTTTTGAGCACCTGTATTCGAATTGAAAGCACTTTAGGCTATATTGTCGGCTATTCGGCTAATTATGTATTATGTAACAAAAACACACTTTAATCAGAAAAAAATGTGTATATAGCTATTTAGCTAATTATGCATTATGTTAAAAATACTCTTTGATCAGTAAAATAATAATAATAATAATAATAATAATAATAATAATAATCTAACTTTTGACTAAAATAAAATATGGGGTTGTCTAAGACTTAAATTGATTTTTTCTCACACACATTAACCATTCGGCTGCTTAAATGCTGAAATCTAATATTAAATTTGGAAATTACCTCCTGCTGATTGATGAGAACAATACTGTAACAAGTCATCTCTCCTTTAATGTGTTAAAAGGTTTTAAGAGGTTTTTAAGCACCTGTATCTGAATTGAAAGCACTTTAGACTTTATTGTCGGCCATTCAGCTACTTAAAACCCAGATTATTTTATTATATACCCAACAATCAGAACAATCAGAAGACTCTGTGTTTGCTGTTTTGCCTGTAGCATTAATTTGCAAAGAGGTTTCATCAGTCACATCATACACTTGTACTGAGATGGTGACTTAAACACTAAGTATTCAATATGTTACAAAAACATTATATTAGCAGTAAAGAAATAATAATAAAATCTAACTTTTGATTTGTTCATGTAAGCTATGGTCTCTAACAAGTTACTTTCCTTGACTAATATAAATGTTGAACAACAGGCTTTTATGAAAGTAAAGGAACTTGCTGAGCTGCTAAAAAAAATGTACATTAGGAAATGAAAATGTTAGGAACCTCCACTAGAGGTATTCATGTTCATGTCTGTCTGTCTGTGTAGTTCTTGTTGGTTGACTCAGTTTCCCAGAAGGCACCTCAGTCAGGTGATGAGTGCTCACCTGAACTGAGGTGCCTCATTAAAGTTTCTATAAATGGCAGTTTGTTCTGGGAAACTGGGTCGAGCATTGTTTGTCTGTTTTGTTTGTTTGTATGTATGTATGTTTGTGATTTGTTTTTGTACCTACCGTCATGTGGGCATTCCCTTTTGATTGTTTCTTTGAGTTTATATTTTAGTTATATTGTTTTACCTTTGTTTTTTTAGAGGGCTCTGATTGTTTTCCTTATGTTCCTTGTGTTGATGGATTCAGGGAGCTGTCCTGTTTCATGTTTAGTTAGGCTGTGTCTCCTCCTGTGTACAGTGTAAGTACTGTTCTTTGTCTTCCCAGTGTTTGTCTTCCGGTCTAGTTATTTGTCTGTTTAGTTTTGTGTAGCCACATGAGGGCCTAGCCGCTAGCAGGGTTAGCCGCTAGTAGGCCTTGATTGCTAGTAGGGTTAGCCCCTAGTAGGGTTAGCCTCCAGTAGGCTAGCCTCTAGTGGGATTGACTGCTAGTGGTTCTGGTCGCTAGTAGGTTAGTCGCTAGTTTGGAATAGCCTTGTGTGTGCTTTGCCTTTTGTGTTCAGTTCCCCACTATTAGGTCAGTACTAACCCGGTTAGCCACTAACCCCTTTAGATACTAACCTGGTTAGGTCAGCATCCAGTGTCCCCATATTCCATATAGCTACTAACCCAACTAACCACTAACCCAGCCAGTCTAGTCCCGTCTCTAGTCTCTGTGTCCCTGGTCCCGTCTCTAGCCCTGTTTCTAGTCTGTGTCTCTAGCCCTGTCTCTCCTGTCTAGCCCTGTCTCATCTCTAGTTCCCCAATGTGTGTTAGTTAGCTTCAGCTCCATGTTTCCTCATCCCCAGTTCTCTCTGTCGGTTCCCTGTGTCAGCTCCTGGTTCCCTGTGTCCAGTTCTTGTCCCTGTGTTAGCGCGCCGTTCCCTGTGTTAGCGCGCCGTTCCCTGTGTTTTTCCTTAGCCCTAGTTTTAGTTTACGTTTGTTGTTTTGGGTGCTTTGTTTTTGTGTCTGTTTTGAGTTTTGTTAATAAAGACTATTTGTTTGCACACCCCTCTGCCTTCATCCCTACCTATATGCCCACGGCAACAACATCAGCCGGTCTAGACAGCACCACCAGTTAGACCCATGACAGAAAGATTCCAGGACACAGTTAGTCATGTTAGTTTGCATAGAGACAAATCTCTGATTGTTCACAGTATGGTTGTCTGAGCATTATGCATAGCTCAGATCTGAATAGTTTGCACAAAGCACTGCCTCACAGTCATACCACAGCATTAGCTTTAACAGGATCGTCAATATATGTTTTTCAACCATATTTAGCCATTCAGCAGCAAAAAAAAAAGACTAAAAATCTAACCAGTTATAACGAGTTCCAGGAGATAGTCATTACAACTCTCATTGTTCACAGTGGGGTTGTCTATGACTTAAATTTGAATTTTTTGCACAAAGTTCTGCCTTAAACATACAGTACTACAGGGCTGGTTTATATCACTATCATTGTATTTACAATTCCACACACATTTATCCATTTAGTTGCTTAAATGATGAAATCTAACATTAAATTTGTGAAACTTACCTCCTGCTGATTGATGAGAACAAGACTAGGTTTTTAAGCACGTGTATCTGAATTGAAACCAATTTAGGCTTTATTGTCGGCCATTCAGCTACTTAAAACCCATATTACTTAGTTATATGCCAACAATCAGAAGACTCTATGATTGCTGTTTTTCCTGTAGGATTCATTTGCAAAGAGGTTTCATCAGTCACACCATACTGAGATGGTGACTTCAACACTAAGTATTCATTATGTTACAAAAACATTGTTTTGGCAGTAAAAAATTATAATAAAATCGGACTTTTGACTTGTTCATGTAAGCTTAGGTCTATAATAAGTTGTGTTTTACTTTCCGTGACTAATATAAATGTTGAACAACAGGCTTTTATGAAAGTAAAGGAACTTGCTGAGCTGCTTAAAAAAAAAAACAATGTACATTAGGAAATGAAAGATTCCAGGACATAGTTAGTCATTTTAGTTTGCATAGAGACAAATCTCTGATTGTTCACAGTACGGTTGTCTGAGCATTATGCATAGCTTAGATCTGAATAGTTTGCAAAAAGCGCTGCATCACAAACATACCACAGCATTAGTTTTAACAGGATCGTCAATATATGTTTTAAAGCATAGTTAAAAACTAAATAATAAAAGACCCTCAAAACACACACGCCAAGATTTTATTCACATAGAACATAACAAATGTGTAAATTTAGGAATTTAATTTTCTTTGCACAAAAAAAAAACTTTTTTGAACCCATTTCAAATTTGATGGCTGCTCCAGGTCTCAAAAAAAGTTGCGAAGGTGGCATGTATGGCTACTAGGTCCTAACACTATTCTGAATTCCAAATCTCTATAGATCTCTCCTGATCAAGGGCACTAGTTTGTGTGCGAGAATGGAATGGATTGTACACCCTATATTCCTATATTCTAAAGTGTAATAAGTGGAAATATAAAAATAAACGTATGTGGTTACTATAAATGTTGAGGAGCAGAAAATAGAGGAACTTGCTGAGCTGCTCAGAGAAACAATGTACAATAAATAACCGGTTCCAGGACATAGTTACTCATGTTTATTTGCATAGAGACAAATTACACAAAGCGCTGCCTCAAAAACATACCACAGCATTAGCTTTAACAGGATCGTCACTACATGTTTTTTTCAAAATTAAACTTGTGGAATTTACCTTCTGCTGTTAGAACAATAACAAGTGATCGCTCCTTTAATGTGTTAAAAGGACTTTAGAGGTTTTTGAGCACCTGTATTCGAATTGAAAGCACTTTAGGCTATATTGTCGGCTATACGGCTAATTATGCATTATGTTACAAAAACACACTTTAATCAGAAAAAAATGTGTATATAGCTATTTAGCTAATTATGCATTATGTTAAAAATACTCTTTGATCAGTAAAATAATAATAATAATAATAATAATAATAATAATAATCTAACTTTTGACTAAAATAAAATAGTTACAAAAATATTCTTTAGGAATAATATTTTTTTGCCTCTAAGTTTGTGTAGGATATGTTTTTTATAAAGTTGTGTTTTCCTTTCTCTCACTGATATATAAATGATATAAATGATTTTTTTTTCACACACATTAACCATTCGGCTGCTTAAATGCTGAAATCTAATATTAAATTTGGAAATTACCTCCTGCTGATTGATGAGAACAATACTGTAACAAGTGATCTCTCCTTTAATGTGTTAAAAGATTTTAAGAGGTTTTTAAGCACCAAATGCAAATTAACATGACTTATTATGTCCTGGAATCTTTCATTTTCTATTATACAGCAGCTCAGTAAGTTCCTCTACTTCTTAAAACCTCTTAAAACCTTTTAACACATTAAAGGAGAGATCACTTGTTACAGTATTTAAGTCACCATTTCAGTACAAGTGTATGATGTGACTGATAAAATCTGCAAATTAATCCTACAGACAAAACAGCAACCACAGAGACTAATGATTGTCCTGATTGTGTGTATACAATAACATTATTTGGGTATTAAAGTTGCTGAATGGCCAAAAATACCACCTAAAATGCTCTTAATTCAAATACATGTGCTTAAAAACCTCTAAAAACCTTGTAACACATTAAAGAGATCACTTGTTATTGATATCCAATCACAAATCCAATGACAGAGATAAAACTGGCGCCGTGGTATGTTTGAGGCAGAACTTTGTGCAAAGGATTAAAATCGAAGTATTAGAGAACCCCACTGTGAACAAGAGAGATTCATCTGCCATTTACATCAGTGATTAATTCCTGGAAATGATTAGCTTTCATTTTAATTAATTAATTAATTAACAAATAATGTCTCCAGGAAGGAGCTGAAGGATTTTCTGTAAATCTGCTGTGAGGTTGTAATGACTATCTCCTGGAACTCGTTATAACTGGTTAGATTTTTAGTCTTTTTTTTTTTGCTGCTGAATGGCTAAATATGGTTGAAAAACATATATTGACGATCCTGTTAAAACTAATGCTGTGGTATGATTGTGATGCAGCGCAATGTTTTTTTTTAGCAGCTCAGCAAGTTCCTTTACTTTCATAAAAGCCTGTTGTTCAACATTTATATTAGTCAAGTAAAGTAAAACACAACTTGTTATAAACGTAAGCTTACATGAACAAGTCAAAGGTTAGATTTTATTATAATTTTTTACTGCCAAAAGAATGTTTTTGTGACATAATGAATACTTAGTGTTGAAGTCACCATCTCAGTATGATGTGACTGATGAAACCTCTTTGCAAATGAATCCTACAGGCAAAACAGCAATCATAGAGTCTTCTGATTGTTCTGATTGTCGGCATATAATAAAGTAATCTGGGTTTTAAGTAGCTGAATGGCCGACAATAAAGCCTAAATTGGTTTCAATTCGGATACAGGTGCTTAAAAACCTAGTCTTGTTCTCATCAATCAGCAGGAGGTAAGTTTCACAAATTTAATGTTAAATCTCATCATTTAAGCAACTAAATGGCTAAATGTGTGTGGAATTGTAAATACAATGATAGTGATATAAACCAGCCCTGTAGTACTGTATGTTTAAGGCAGAACTTTGTGCAAAAGATTCAAATTTAAGTCATAGACAACCCCACTGTGAACAATGAGAGTCTTATCAACCATATACAGTACATGACTGTTTATTTCCTGGAACTGATTATCTCTCATTTGTAATTGTGCACTTTTGTACTGAGCAGCTCAGCAAGTTCCTCTACATACGGAAAAGCCTGTTGCTCAACATCTATAGCAGTGAAAGGAAGGAAAACACTGTAAAAACTAGATAAATGTTGATTGGATTAATATTGTATTGTTGTCCCAACTCCTTACAGTGGTATTTATTGACACAACAGGTAACACTGTGTTTCTGTGTTCAGCCAGCAATCATTTGATTTATAAGACCCCAGTCCTCACAACCCAGAAATGTTTAACAGTTAAGGAGTAGTCCCTCTTCATTATTCAGTAAGTTCAGTAAGTTAAGGGATTAGTTAGTCTGTAGAGTCACTAATGCTCACCTATGAGTGTTATATCCGTTATTTTATTTGTATGAAAACCAAAGTGCATAAAATAAACTTAAAAAATCACTCCAAACATGTAGTTTTTCCTGAGAATGACAGAGTTAAACTCTTGAAAATATCTTGAATATGAAACAATGCATAGCGCTAACCCATCATTAGAATTTCAGGAACAGTCTTTTACACTCTCTGATGGTATATAGCCATATTAATATCTCAATTTTTTTATCATAACTAGATATTCTGTAAAGTTTATTCATCATCGTCTTTACAATACTCTTGTTCTCTTTAACCAGATCTCTGCAGTGGAGGATTGGGTCAGACGGGTGACCACTCGCTTTTTGGAACTACATGAGGAGTGTGAACAGGCTGCTGGAGGGTGCTGTAGTCCTTGAGGGTCTTGGTCACTATGCAGCAGCTTTAGGCGTAAAGTTTGTTCGGGTCTGTGCTCTGTACATTAAATTCCAAAAGGACTAGATGGACACCTATGAAGCCAATCAAACAATTATTATTGGACTTGTAGAGACATTCTCCCCTCAGATTCACATGTTAAGAAACAAACACGTGTTGCCATGGACTCTCTTATTGTGCCTGACCTAAATCACTGCTACTTTTTAAAAAATGGTTATGATATTGTAATATAAAAGAATCAGTAAGATACTGATAAGCATCTGGTGTTATCCAGGTATTTTATTGACCTTTAAACAAAATAGAACCTGTATTACACTGTTTTATGCAAATCACCATTTTAATTTGGACTAATTTTGGAAGATTTTTTTCAAAAGTAATGTTTGTGTGTTTTAATTGTTGGGTATTGTTAGACTAACTTGTTTTATAGAAAAACAATTACTTGAACCAATTACATCAATGGGCTACAATGGAAGACAACTTACATTTTTGAGTAAATAAAAAGCTGGGCTAAGGCTACCCTAGAGAATAATATATAATAATATAATGAATTGAGTCCACAACCAATACTACTAGAGCTGACTTTAATATTTAAACTACAAGTTGAGTCAATGTAAGATTTTGAAATGGGTACATGTTGTGTCACCTAAACAGCAAGGTGAAATATTTTGTTTGGCCAGCAAATTTCTCTTAAAGTTGAGTAAACTTAGAAAGGCTTTGCAACTATACGTTTTTATACGTTTTTATATTGAGGTGGCTTTTTTTTTTTTGAGAGACCATAGCTTACATGAACTTAATGGCAATAAAAGTTTATTCCTGAAGGACATTGTTTTGAAAATAAAAAAATCAAATGGAATGTGTCAACCCAGCAAGTGTGTTAATTTTACCCACTGGTGGGGTGAAATAAAATAACCCAGCACTTTACCAATTTAACCCACTGGTTGGGTCAGATAAAATAACCCAACACTTTAACATTTAACCCAGCAAGAGTGTCAAATTAACCCACTGGTTGGGTCAGATGAACAACCCAGGAATCTGGGTTAAATGGTACAACCCAGGACTTGGGTCAAAACAACCCAGTGCGCACTCTGTCCAATAGTGACCCAGCAGCTGGGTTAGGTTTGGGTTGTTTTTTAACCCAGCAGTTTTTAGAGTGTGTGCTTTTGAAAAATAAATATAAATATTTTTTTCTGTGATTTGGACAATTAATTGGGTGTTGTTTATTGCATATATGTATTTGCAAAACTTAGAGGGTTTTTTTTGTAATAGACCAGTACATCAAATTAATTTAACTGTTTAAACTGTTTTACCCATAGGCATGTAAAACATAAAAATAATAATAACCTATTTGTGAGGTAGAATTAACCCAGCATTATAGTTAAATATGACCTAGCATTTGGATTGAATATTTTACCCATCTTGCTGGGTTAAATAAATAACCCAGACCTGAGCTATGCATAATGCTCAGACAAACGTACTGTGAACAATCAGAGATTTGTCTCTATGCAAACTAACATGACTAACTATGTCCTGGAATCTTTCATTTCCTAATGTACATTGTTTTGTTTTTTTAGCCTGAATTGGTTTCAATTCAGATACACGTGCTTAAAAACCTAGTCTTGTTCTCATCAATCAGCAGGAGGTAAGTTTCACAAATTTAATGTTAAATCTCATCATTTAAGCAACTAAATGGCTAAATGTGTTTGGAATAGTAAATACAATGATAGTGATATAAACCAGCCCTGTAGTACTGTATGTTTAACATAAACATAGCCGACAGTATAGCCTAAAGTGCTTTCAATTCGAATACAGGTGCTCAAAAACCTGTAAAGTCCTTTTAACACATTAAAGGAGAGATCACTTGTTATTGTTCTAACAGCAGAAGGTAAATTCCACAAGTTTAATTTTGAAAAAAAAAACATGTAGTGACGATCCTGTTAAAGCTAATGCTGTGGTATGTTTTTGAGGCAGCGCTTTGTGTAATTTGTCTCTATGCAAATAAACATGAGTAACTATGTCCAGGAACCGGTTATTTATTGTACATTGTTTCTCTGAGCAGCTCAGCAAGTTCCTCTATTTTCTGCTCCTCGACATT
This sequence comes from Clarias fuscus, assembly GCA_030347435.1. Taxonomy (NCBI): domain Eukaryota; kingdom Metazoa; phylum Chordata; class Actinopteri; order Siluriformes; family Clariidae; genus Clarias; species Clarias fuscus. The sequence continues at coordinate 3,455,968 of CM059210.1, read as the reverse complement.
TATAGTAACCATACATGCCACCTTCGCAACTTTTTTTGAGAACTGGAGCAGCCATCAAATTTGAAATGGGTTCAAAAAAGTTTTTTGGGGGGCAAAGAAAATTAAATTCCTAAATTTAAACATTTGTTATGTTCTATGCGAATAAAATTTTGGCTTGTGTGTTTTGAGTGTCTTTTATTATTTAGTTTTTAACTATGCTTTAAAACATATATTGACGATCCTGTTAAAACTAATGCTGTGGTATGATTGTGATGCAGCGCAATGTTTTTTTTAAGCAGCTCAGCAAGTTCCTTTACTTTCATAAAAGCCTGTTGTTCAACATTTATATTAGTCAAGGAAAGTAAAACACAACTTGTTATAGACCTAAGCTTACATGAACAAGTCAAAAGTTTGATTTTATTATAATTTTTTACTGCCAAAAGAATGTTTTTGTGACATAATGAATACGTAGTGTTGAAGTCACCATCTCAGTATGATGTGACTGATGAAACCTCTTTGCAAATGAATCCTACAGGAAAAACAGCAATCATAGAGTCTTCTGATTGTTCTGATTGTCGGCATATAATAAAGTAATCTGGGTTTAATGAGCTAAAAGATTTTTAGAGGTTTTTAAGCACCTGTATTCGAATTGAAAGCACTTTGGTCTATATTGTCAGCGATTGAGCCACTTTAAAACCCAGATTATTTTATTATATAAACACAATCAGAACAGTCAGTAGTCTTTGTGATTGCTGTGTTGCCTGTAGTTTTAATTTGTAAATATGTTTTCATCACTCATACACTTGTCTTTAAGACATTGTAACTTAAAGACTAATTTTTCAATATGTTCCAAATTCCAAAAACATTTTAATATCACAAAAAAAAACCAATAAAAAGAATCTTTTGACTAAAATTATCATAATTATAACCATATCCTTTACACCCTAAAAAATGCTGGGTTAAAAACAACCCAAACTGGCAAACCCAGCTGCTGGATAAATATTGGACCAACTACATGCTGGGTTAATTTAACCCAGCAAAATGGGTTATTTGTTTAACCCAGCAAGATGGGTAAAATATTCAATCCAAATGCTAGGTCATATTTAACTATAATGCTGGGTTAATTCTACCTAACAAATAGGTTATTATTATTTTTATGTTTTACATGTCTATGGGTAAAACAGTTTAAACAATTAAATTACTTTGATGTACTGGTCTATTACAAAAAAAAAATCAAAGTTTTGCAAACCATACATATATGCAATAAACAACACCCAATTCATTGTACAAAACATTGAAAAATATTCATATTTATTTTTCAAAAGCACAAGATCAGATAATACAAACAGGTTTAACAGCGACATCATTACGATACTATTACTCAGAAGCACTAATGCCTGAGAGCAGTGCTGGTCATTATCTCCCAACATCAGGATGTAGGGGTACGGCCTTGACACTTCAGCCTGCTGGAGACATTCCACGGTGTTGGTTCCAACTTTAGAAAGAAAGAAATTAAAGAAAGTAAAAGTTTATGGAAAAATTGAGAGGGTTGGCTAGTATGCATATTTATAAGAAGATTAGTGTTTTGTAACACCTCAGCTTTTTATATGTGGTTTTATATGTGGTTGCTAACGTAACCTAGCTAAATGCTAGCGTCATGCTGGCACTAGTTTAGCTTTCATTCATCACTTCACCACCTTCATACTGCAAGCATTCTACAAAGAAAGCAAAAAAGTTCAGACATTTCTGCAGTTTCTTTCATACACAGGTTCTTTGGTTTAGCTAACTAGCAGCCATTGTCAGATAAACTAGCATGCTACAGCACACACCAGGCTGAAAGTTTAAGTGTAACATTAGCATGGTAACAGTAATAAATGTTACATACAGTGAACAAATTCAGTCATAGGTGAGTGAAAGTGTGTACACAGACCTTATATTTAATATTATATATTAATATATAATAATATATAATATAATATATATAATATTTTCTCTTAAATGCGTGAGGAGGAAGACCAAAAAAAGACACGAAGCTGACACAGCCACTGAATACACCGGTGAACTTCGGGGGAGGGGCGGTCTTGTCTGTGATGTTAGCTGTCACTAGCAAACCCAACTCCAACCCAGCAAGCTGGGTTAAACAAAAAGTGCCCAATTCCCTGTAAATAACCCAGAAAAATGACCCAACAGAGGCAACCCAGCGTTTGGGTAGTAAAAACAACCCAGCATTTTTTAGTGTGTAGGAATAATGTTTTCTTGCCTTTAAGTTCATGTAAGCTATAAAGTTGTGTCACTACTATAAATGTTAAGCAATCCTTCGGCTCCTCCCTGCCAATGTTATTTGTTTGTTTATTCATTAATTATATGTCTGTGATATTTCACACTTTTACAATTGACCACAGTTTTTTTGATCTAACAGAACCTACAAAGCATTTTAAAACTTGCAGTCTTACACTGAGCTAAGTGTTTAATGTCACAAAGACTGTTCCATATAAATGAATTACGCTCCTCTACCTCTCTGTCTTCTAACTCTGGAACAGTGTATATGTTGGCACATCAGCCCACATCATCTTTTTTCAATGCTCCACACTCCATTATTTATGCTCCAATTGTTCAATTAAGCTCATTAATAAGTGGTTTTCTTAAAGCTACACAGTTGTTTATCCCCAATCCTTTGAGTTCTCTGCACATCGTTTGTGTGGAAATGCTCTCACTTCCATGATTAAACATAGCCCTTACTTATATTGTTTTTTCTTTGTTTGTTTGTTTTTTGTTTTGTTTTGTTTTCACCAAACATTCAAGTGATCTCCAGTCCCTAATTTGAGGCTTTTAAAACAGAGTATATTTGCCATGACCACAGGATGTGTCTTCTAACATGGTTAAATGAATAATACTCTCATAAAAATGAGAAGCTACTCACTACATCAGTTACGTGTAAATAATTTGTTGCCACCTGAATGTATACAAGGTGAAGGATTTATTTTAATAAGAGTAATATAGAGTAATTATAACCATGTCCTTCAGAAAACATAACACATCATTAGCTTTAACAGGATTGTCATTATATGTTTTTTCAAGCACATTTGGCCATTTAGCTGCTTTAAAGCTGAAATCTAACATTAAACGTGTGGAATTTACCTCCTGTTGACTTACATTAACAAGTGACCTCTCCTTTAATGAGTTAAAAGATTTGGAGGTTTTTAAGCACCTGTATTTAGGCTATATTGTCGGCCATTCAGCTGCTTTAAAGCCAAGAATACTTTATTTGTCACGTACACAGCCATACTGTAATAAGGACGGACTCACACACAAGATGGTAAGTTTAAAGATTATTTATATAGTTTATTTGCAAGGAGTGCGGAAATGGCAGCTTAACGAGATGTAGTGAAGGCTATGGCAGTTCTTTATTGAAACGTTACTTTTCCGGAAGCAAAGGAAGTTGATGACTGGCGATTTTTGGACGGAGAGCACACACCACGTAGCAGTGGGGATGAAGCTGAGGACGCTTGACTTGGATACCTTCTAGGAAACAGAGAATACAGGTAAGTAATGCAGAAGACATATACTTCTTACGAGTGATCTCGGAGATTCGGTCCACTTTCGTTAAACGAGCCCGGACACTGAGTGCAGCGCGGTGTGTGCTTTTATGGGCGTGTGTTGATTAACCTCAGGTGATACTGATTAGTACTCTGGTGATAAAGGGCGCTGTGTTTGGCTGGTGGTGTCGGAGCCTGGCCCGACTGTGACATTACCCCCTCCTCCACGACCCGCTCCTGAGGGTCGACCCCTCCGCCGTCGTGGAGGCCTACCTTGTCCTCTAGGGCCCGGACGGTCTGGATGCGAGTTGTGGAATTCCTCTAGTAGATTGGGGTCCAGAACGTCGTCCCGAGGCACCCAGGATCTTTCCTCTGGGCTGTAACCCTCCCAATCTACTAGATACTCCAGGCGACCCCCGCGGCGGCGGGAATCCAGAATGTCCCGGACCTGATAGGTGGTGCCTTCGTCCACGATGATCGGAGGAGGGGGCGCTTCCTCTTCTGGACCAGGCTCTGTGGAGGAAAAAACAGGATCTTGGTATTTCTTCAATAAAGAAACATGAAAAGTGGGACGGATGCGGTACTGTGGTGGAAGTTGGAGTTTATAGGTCACCGGGTTTATCTGTTCTAGAATTAGGAAGGGACCGACATACCTGGGATTGAGCTTTTTACAGGACTGACGAAGACGCATGTCCCGAGTCGAGAGCCATACCTTATCTCCTGGGTGATATGTTTGTCGGCATAGTTTTTGTGCCTGCGTACAGCCCTCTGTAGGTGGTGGTGAGCTTCTTCCCAGACTCTCTCGCGGAACCAGCAGTCCACCGCCGGGAGGTCTGATGGTTCTCCGTTCCAAGGAAACAATGGAGGTTGGTATCCTAGGATACACTGGAAGGGAGTGAGACCTGTTGTAGATTGACACAATGAATTTTGTGCATACTCGGCCCACCCTAGGAACTGGTTCCAAGAGGCCATGGCAGAAAGTGCGGAGAAAGCGGCCGATTTCTTGGATTTTGCGCTCCGTCTGCCCATTTGTCTGTGGATGGTATCCTGATGACAGACTGACGGTCACACCTAGGAGTCTGAAGAATCTTCGCCAAACCCGTGAGATGAATTGGGGACCTCAGTCTGATACGATATCCTCTGGGATGCCAAAGTAGCGGAAGACCTTATTAAAAAGGAGTTCTGCAGTCTCCATTGCAGTTGGTAAGCCCCGGAGAGAGATTAGCCGACACCCCTTTGAGAACCGATCTATGATGACCAGTATGCAGGTGCGTCCATCTGATTCGGGAAGGTCAGTCATGAAGTCTACCCCAAGGTGTGACCAGGGGCATTGAGGAATGGGCAGTGGCATGATTTTTCCTGCTGGCAGGTGCCGCAGGGTCTTCGCCATGGCACATTCTGGACATCCCTGAACATATCGTCTCACGTCCCTCTCCATAATGGGCCACCAGAAGCGATCTTGCATGAGTGAGAGAGTTCGGTCGATCCCTCCGGTCCGGTGCCCAATGAAGTATGTGCAGAATGGATAAGGGAATTACGATCTTGTTCCAGGACAAATCTGCGATTAGGTGGACAATCTCGGGGAGTCGTTGGGGCCGGTTCTGCAATGGCTGTCGGGTGTTCCCACTGGATGGGATTGACGAACAGAGTTTCTGGAAGGTTGGGCCCTGGTTCCTCAATCGTCTCGTTGGAGGAGTGTAATCTGGAGAGAGCATCGGCCTTGGTGTTTCTCGAACCCGGTATGTAGGATATCTGAAAGTCAAACCTGGAGAAGAACATGGCCCATCTCGCCTGTCTAGGGTTGAGCCTCTTGGCCTCCCGCAAGTACTGCAAGTTCTTATGATCGGTCAGCACCATGAACTGGTGTGCTGCTCCCTCTAACCAGTGCCTCCACTCATCGAGAGCCAATTTAATGGCCAATAACTCACGATCTCCGATGTCATAGTTCACTTCAGCTGGGTTGAATTTCCTTGAAAAGAAGGCACATGGGTGAAGTTTCGGTGGGTTCCCCTGTCGTTGGGAGAGAATTGCTCCTACCACGGTTGTCGAGGCATCAACCTCCACCATAAACGGGAGTTCTGGATTGGGGTGAACGAGGATTGGTGCGGATATGAAGGCTTGTTTGAGTTGCTGGAAAGCTGAGGTGGCTTCTGGTGACCATTTCAGCGACCTGGGTTTATCACGGAGTAAGGAGGTCAATGGGCTGGCTGTAATGCTGTAATTTACAATGAACCGCCGATAAAAGTTGGCAAACCCTAGAAAGCGCTGCAGCTCCTTGATGGTGGTAGGTTCTGGCTAGGTGGAAATGGTGGAAACTTTCTGCTCGTCCATCCTCACTCCGTTACGGTCAATGATGTATCCCAGAAACTTGACGGACGTTTGGTGGAAAGAGCATTTTTCAGCTTTGAGAAAGAGTTGAAGCACCCTCGTGACGTGTTGACGGTGTTCGCACTCGGACTTGGAATAGATAAGAATATCGTCAATATAAACGATGACGAATTGATGAAGGAAATCCCGGAGGGTCTCATGCATGAAGTTCTGGAAGACGGCTGGGGCGTTGACGAGGCCGTAGGGCATAACCAGGTATTCTTAGTGCCCTGTAGGTGTGACAAATGCCATCTTCCATTCATCGCCCTTCCTGATGCGGATTAGGTTGTAGGTGCTCCGGAGGTGAAGAACATGGCCTCCCAGAGACACTCTAAGGCTGCTGGTACTAGGGGCAATGGATACCTAAACTTCACAGTGGCTTTGTTGAGGGTGCAAAAATCGATGCAGGGCCGAAGACCGCCTTCCCTCTTGGCCACGAAGAAAAAACTGGATGCTGCTGGGGAAGTGCACGGTCGGATGTAACCTTGTCGGAGAGCCTCAGTGATGTACTCCTCCATGGCCCTTCTTTCGGGGAGTGAGAGTGGGTATATGCGTCCATGAGGTAGTGGTTCTCCGGGGAGAAGGTCAATCGCACAGTCCCATCGCCAATGTGGTGGCAACTGTGTGGCTCTTTTTGGACAGAAGACATCTGCGAATGCGGAATATTGGTGGGGAATTTCCACAGACTGTTTATCCACTGGACTCTCGATCGATGTGGATTGTAGGTTTTTCAATAATAAAATCATAAATATTAGGCAAAAAATTCAGGCTTTGAAAACAGACAATTTAAATAATTCAGATGATCTAACCACATCACATCAGAACTTAGAACACTTTACTCCCCTTGAAGCGAGGGAACTAATTTCACTCATCTCTTCTTCAAAATCGTCAACCTGTATATTAGATCCTATACCGACACATTTTCTCAAACAGATAGTACCAGCAATAATAGAACCCCTGTTGAAAGTAATTAACTGTTCACTCAGTAGTGGGTATGTCCCCAAATCCTTTAAATTAGCCGTTATTAAACCGCTAATCAAGAAACCTGTCCTTGACCCCTGTCTGCTTTCTAATTACAGGCCGATATCAAACCTTCCCTTTATCTCCAAGATTTTGGAAAAGGTAGTATCACAGCAGCTATGTTCACATCTACACAGAAATAGCATAAATGAACTGTATCAGTCAGGATTTAGGCCTCATCACAGCACAGAGACAGCACTTGTTAAAATAGTAAACGACCTCCTATGGGCCTCTGATCAGGGTTGCGTCACTATACTTGTGTTACTGGACCTCAGTGCAGCTTTTGACACCATTGATCATAGTATTCTCCTTCACAGATTAGAAAAGGTAGTAGGAATTAAGGGAACTGCCCTCTTGTGGCTCAGATCCTATTTGACTGATCGTTATCAGTTTGTAGATTTAGATGGTGACCATTCCTCATGTTCTCAAGTGGAGTTTGGTGTTCCACAGGGCTCAGTTTTAGGCCCACTGCTTTTTTCCCTTTACATGCTTCCTCTGGGCAACATAATTCGTAAACATGGTATTAGTTTTCATTGTTATGCTGATGACACACAATTATATGTCTCAGCAAAACCAGATGAGAAAAACCAGTTTGCTAAAATCGAGCAGTGTGTGCAGGATATACGAGATTGGATGTTAATTAATTTTCTTCTGCTTAATCCTGATAAGACAGAAGTTCTGGTCATAGGACCACAAGTAGCTAGAACTAAGCTTTCTGATCACACTGTAACTTTAGATGGCCTTTCTGTTCCATCAAGTGCAACAGTAAAAGACCTCGGTGTGATTATAGATTCCAGCCTTTCGTTTGAAGCTCATGTAGATAATATCACCAGGATAGCTTTCTTTCACCTTAGAAATATTGCCAAGATAAGAAACATATTGTCACTAAATGATGCAGAAAAACTAGTTCATGCTTTTATCACGTCTAAGTTGGACTATTGTAACGCCTTACTGTCTGGTTGTTCAATTAGGTGTATAAACAAGCTTCAGTTAGTACAGAATGCAGCAGCGAGAGTCCTCGCTAGAACCAGAAAATACGAGCACATCACCCCTATCTTATCTACACTGCATTGGCTCCCTGTGAAATTTCGCATCGATTTTAAGATCCTACTTTTGACATTTAAAGCACTAAATGGTCTCGCGCCACAGTATTTGAGTGAACTGTTAGTGTCTTACGATCCGCCACGCCTACTTCGATCAAAGAATGCAGGCTGCCTGTCAGTACCACGTATTATTAAAACTACAGCAGGGGGCAGAGCTTTTTCTTACAAAGCCCCAAAGTTATGGAATAGTCTTCCTATTAATGTTCGGGACTCAGACACAGTCTCAGTGTTTAAGTCTAGGCTAAAAACCTATTTATTTAGCCAAGCATTTTTGTAAATAGATTAACCTTAGGTAAAGGAGCAGATCTGGGGGACTCATAGACGTAGAGTATTCTGGTGAACTGGTATGTTTAGATGCTGTCCTCCCCACTCTCATTGTTCACTCAGGTTTGTTGACGGTGAGGTGATTGGTTGCTTTACATCTCAGGGAGCCCTCATGTTTGTGTTTCCTTCTGGCTCTCCCTTTTAGTTATGCTGTTATAGTTAGTCCTGCCGGAGTCTCTGCTTGCACTTTGCACTAAATATACATTCACCTATACATGCTGACTGTGACCATACCTAACTGCCATCTCTCCTTATTTTCTGTTCTCTCCTTTTCTGCTCTCTTCTCTCTCTCTCTCCCCCTCTTCTTTCCCTCTCTCTGTCTCTCTGTCGAGCTATACATGTTTCGCTCCTGAGTTGCCAGTGATCCAGACCCCTCTGCCCTCTGGAGCCGTCTAACCCATCCTGGAGTCCTGCTTCTGGTTGGAGATCTCGTCGCATGGATGCCCCGTGTGGTCTGCCTGGATTCGTATGGTGGCTGGGGATGGTTTCCATGAAGACTCTCCTGTCATCGAGTGATGCTCTGGGGACCTGTGACTTCAGTTGTTCGATAACTCAGGACCGGAATCCCCTACAGTCTACCTGAGCCTCCGGGAACAAACTGGACTCCTTTTAATTTTAAAACATCTCTTGTTATACTGAACTTCCAGTCTTACACATTATTATGCTGAGCAATTCCTGCTATCCGTTATCACCCAGATGAGGATGGGTTCCCTGTTGAGTCTGGTTCCTCTCAAGGTTTCTTCCTATTACCATCTCAGGGAGTTTTTCCTTGCCACCGTCGCCCTCGGCTTGCTCATCGGGGACAATCTTGTCATTTTGATTCATATACATTGCATAAAAACTTACTTCTTTTTATTGTGTAAAGCTGCTTTGCGACAATGTCAATTGTTAAAAGCGCTATATAAATAAAATTGACTTGACTTGACTTGACTAGGTTTAGAATGTTTGGTTTTAGTGGTAGCTGGGGAAAACAATTTTCAAAGCAGGTCCTTCCCCACTTAAGAACTTCTCCTGTGGCCCACGAGAGGATAGGATCATGCTTCATCAGCCATGGGCGCCCCAAGACTACGTCCGAGGTGGATTCCTCCAATACCAAAAATGTGATCTCCTCTCTATGACATAGTCCTATTTGTAATGTAACAGGGCCCGCATAAAGATGGACTGACTTCCTGGACAGGGGTTTTCCAGTTATGGATTGTACCTGGAAGAGTTTTTCCGTCTGGGTGGTTTTGATCTTGAGCCGTCGGCACAGCTCTCCGGAGATGAAGTTTCCAGCTGACCCAGAGTCGAGGAGAGCGGCCACTGAAATCGTAAGGCAAGAGGCAGTAAGAATTACATTTGTGGTGAGGGGTTGTAACCTTTCGACATGAGTATACAGAGCACTCACCTCCTGCCGAGGGGGACGAATGGGGCACTCCAGCCTAGAGTGCCCTGCGCTACCACAGTATAAGCACAGACTCTGGGTCAGCCTTCTTTGTCGTTCAGAGGTGAAATTCTTCCCCTGTCCAGCTGCATTGGTTCCTCGTCCGGTTCGGAGGATCGTGGATTCCTCGGATGCCCGAAGAGAAGCGCTGCAGGATTCCTTGGGTCAGTGCGGCAGGAGGCGAGACGTGCAGCACATCGAATAGAGAGTTGGATAAACTGCTCGAGACCGATGGAGTCATCGTGAGTGGCCAGCATAAGCCGCAGATTGGGCTCCAACCCCTGACGGTAGGTGGTGATGAGGGCTTGCTCATTCCACCCGCTGGTCGCTGCTAAGGTACGGAAACGCAATGCATAATCTTGAATTGCAAGATTACCTTGTGTAAGGTGATATAGCTGTTCTCCTGCCGATCCTTCACTGTCTGTACGCTCAAACACCTCCCTGAAATGTGAAACGAAGAGTTCATAAGAGTTCTTTAGTGGTCCAGCCTGTGACCAGATCGACTCCGCCCACTGCAAAGCCTGTCCCGATAAAAGTGAAATTATATAGGCGATCTTTGCTTTGTTATTGGGATAACATGCAGGTTTCATAGCGAAGGTGAGTGAGCACTGCAGTAAAAAACCCTTGCAATTCCCTGCCGAGTCAGAGAAGGGCGCTGGTCGCGCCATCGGACTGGGAACCGGGGCCGTCGAGGAAGTGCCGGTGGATACGCTCGGTAATGTCTGCGGTGTTGTTACGAAAATCCGGCATAACTCCTCCACCAGTGCTTGGATGGGTTCGGGATCGCTCATCCTAATCGGTGGTACGGTCCGGGCTTCTGTAATAAGGACGGACTCACACACAAGATGGTAAGTTTAAAGATGAGCAATCATTTATTTGCAAGGAGTGCGGAAATGGCAGCTTAACGAGATGTAGTGAAGGCTATGGCAGTTCTTTATTGAAACGTTACTTTTCCGGAAGCAAAGGAAGTTGATGAATGGCGATTCTTGGACGGAGAGCACACACCACGGAGCAGTGGGGATGAAGCTGAGGACGCTTGACTTGGATACCTTCTAGGAAACAGAGAATACAGGTAAGTAATGCAGAAGACATATACTTCTTACGAGTGATCTCGGAGATTCGGTCCACTTTCGTTAAACGAGCCCGGACACTGAGTGCAGCGCGGTGTGTGCTTTTATGGGCGTCTGTTGATTAACCTCAGGTGATACTGATTAGTACTCCGGTGATAAAGGGCGCTGTGTTTGGCTGGTGGTGTTGGAGCCTGGCCCGACTGTGGCACATACACAGTATGAAATGCAGTGAAACATTTGTATGACTGCATGTGACCTTAAATTTAAAAAAAAGAAAATAAAAAAAGAGTATTCAAGCGAAAAATTCAGACGCACAATCAGAACAATCAATAGACTCTGTGATTGCTGTTTTGACCATAGATTTAATTTGCAAACAGTTTTTTTCAGTCATGTTATAGACTTCTGAATAATTTATTTATTTTTTTTTTTTTACCTGAAATTACATAAAATTTTGTTTGGGGTGATATATATATATGTGGCAATGTGATGGGCCCTCCTTATTGGTTTATAGGTAAGTGATTCATCGCGCACGATAACCTATCAGAATGGTTCTCGATTATATTTAAGGCGGGAGTTCTCTTACCTGGCGTACGCCATGACTAGGACCGCCCTCACGGTGTGAGCATGAGCGGAAGGTGTGTGGTCTGTGTTTGTAGCTATGTGGCTAATGGCGAGAGAGGCATGTATACTAAACTGCCGATATTTCTTTTCCCTTAGTGTGCGCAGTGGCCAATTGATATCTGGTTGAGTCAGACTGTCCACTCTTTGAAAGGTAGGTGCACGCTTCTTATGTACTGTGTATTGCGACATCGGGTAATGTTAACTGGCGTTTGTTTACTACTTAGCCGTGGAACTTGTTCTGCGCACGCGCCTTCGTGCATGACATTTTGTGAGCTGTGAGCAGCGGTACAACTCGCGTGATAAAACGATTCATCCGGGTAAGTGAGTTTCGTTTTCTCTGGTTCATAGAAAAGATTTATTTTACTAATAGTTCTTTTCTTCCTGGTGCGATAAGGGTGTCTGATGCTGTGCCGGTGAACCGTTCAAAGGCGGAAGTATCTGTCTTCCTCATTGACGGAGGACGGCGCTGCTGTTTTTCTCTTCCGGTTTTGTTTCGCTTTCTTTTTTTTTTCTTCGTGCATCTGCTCCGGGTTATCGGTTACACCGTGCCGATGGATGGCTTGCTGTAGGATTGGTTTGGAGCTGCCCTGCTGCTGCAGCTATCTGCATCTGTAATCCTTACGGATACTATGTTGTGTAGCCTTTGGAGAACTCTGAATTTGATATGACTGCTGCAGTGAGCATCTAGCTCAAAATTTCTGTTTTTTTTTGTTTATTTGTTATTTGTCTTTTTCCCCTTATTTTCTGTTTTCGTGTGTTTGTTGTAAAGAGAACTTTTGCTCTTTCATTAGTTTTTGTTTGGTTTATGTTGTGTGGTTATTGTTGAATGTAATTCTGTCCATCTTGGGCACTGGGAGGCCGGGAGGTTAGCTATTTAGCTGGAGCACTGGTGTTATTAGAGCAGTGTGGGGTGCAGTGTTGCCTGGATTCACGGTTCACCTTGTGTGTGTGTGTGTAGACGCGTGTGTGATGCACGAGTGCACCCGTACTACCGGTACTTCATTTAGCCTGTCCCAGCCATTGTGAAGTCTGTCTGTAATTTGGTTTATTTCTTGTGTTGAGTGTTGTTTTTTTTCTGTTTTGGGAGTATACAGAGTGCCTGGTTGACTTAAATTTAGCATTGTATTCTAATGAGCCTTTTTTAATTATTTTATTGTGAAATAGAAAATAAAATTTTTGTACATTGTCCACACGTCTCTCTGGGTTCCTTGGCCTACAAACCTGTGTGTCTTAATTGGGTTATTTCCCCGGTTAACCTCGGGGTGGCGTAATCGGTTCCAAAGTATTTTTCTAATATCTCAGCATGGTGCCACATTTTTGGCGTAATCGGCAGGATAGGCTTTTCCTTTTCTGGAGAGACGTGGGTACATATGTATTTGGTTTGCTCTGTGTACTGAAGTGTGGGTGTTTTTCTTTTTTTTTGTCGTTGAGTGTTTTCATTAGGATTGATTTATTTTTGTGCGGCGAGACATTGAGCCGGGGGAGAAAGCAGCAGCGGCGTCCAGTGTGCCCTCCTCGGGTGGTAAGTGAGGTTGGTGCTATAGGTATGGAAGAGGAATTGCGCGAGTTAAGAGAGATGGTAGCTCAGTTAAGAGCAGATAACGAACGGTTACGTCAAGAGCAATCATCTGCTCCTCCGGGTCCTAGTGGGCCACCTCCTGGTGTCAGTGGGCCCCCTCCTTCCACCTCACAATCAAGTAATGAGTGTGTTGTCCTGCCAGAGAGGTATGTTTTTGTACCACGAGATCGAAGGTGTCCAAAATTTAGCGGCAGGTCTAGTCTTGATGTTGAGGAGTGGATCGAGGAGGCCCAGGCATGTATGCAGGCCCGTCCCATGTCAGCATCCGATAGAGCTTTCTTCCTCTTTGACCATTTGGAGGGAGAAGCACGAGAGGAGATTCGTTACCGCCCCGATGATGAACGTAATGACCCAGTGAAAATTATTTCTGTGCTACGGGAGTTGTACGGTTGCTCACAATCATATGTTTCTTTGCAGGAGGCTTTCTTCTCCAAGAGACAGCGGGAAGAGGAGTCTTTGTTGGAGTTCTCCCTAGCTCTGATTGGCCTCTTGGAGCAAGTAAGGCAAAAGTCAAGTTTTGCTGCGTGACCAGTTTATCGAGCATGTCAATGACAATGCCCTTCGGCGAGAACATAAGCAATTGTTACGAGGTCAACCCACCCTGACCCTTTTAGATGTACGGGGTGAAGCGCTCCGATGGGAACGGGAGGGTATGTCGGGGAGTTTACGGGGTCGTAGCCATTCAGTTCCTTCCGCATATGGTATTCAGTATGGGGTGCGGGGTGAGCCTTGTGAAAACTCTGTTCAGTCTTCTCGGGTGTCTGAGTTGGGTGAAGTTAAAGAAATGCTGCGGTTACAGCAGGAACAGATTAGTAAGTTAACTCAAAGTATCGCTCGTTTACAGACCCCCCCAGCCCCATAGTCAATCTCCTCGTCGTGACCAGATTGTGTGCCAAAGATGTCAGAAACCAGGTCACTTTGCTAGGGAGTGCGATGGGGAGCGTGTACCTACTCATTTTCCCTTAACTAGTTTAGTTTAGTTTAGTTTATTTATATAGCACATTTACTACAGCCAGGGGTAGCTCAGTGGTTAAGGCATTGGACTACGGTTCAGAAGGTCCCAGGTTCAAGTCCCACTTCCACCAAGTTGTCCCTGTTGGGCCCTTGAGCAAGGCCCTTAACCCCAACTGCTCAGATGCATAATAAGATAAAAAATGTAAGTCGCTCTGGATAAGGGCGTCTGCCAAATGCCTAGATGTAAAATCAGGGGCCTTCATGTGTTCCGAAGGGCCAAAGACTATCACCTCAGTTTTCTTTTCATTAAGGGATAGGAAGTTTTGAGATAACCAAGATTTAACTTCATCTAAACAAGCTAACAAAGCAGTCATGGCCAAGCCATCATTTTTCTTAAAAGGTAAATAAATTTGTGTGTCATCAGCGTAAAAGTGGAAGGATACCCCATGCTTCCTAAAAATGGAGCCCAGTGGCAGCATGTACAATGAAAATAAAGTAGGAGCCAGCACGGAGCCTTGTGGAAGACCACAGGGAAAAAAAGAAGTCGACGAGGAGAAATCTCCTATCCTAACCACATATTTTCTGTCAGATAAAAATGACTGAAACCATTTTAAGACAATGCCAGAGAGACCCACCCAAGACTCTAGTCTATTTAATAATATTGAATGATCAATAGTGTCGAAGGCAGCTGATAAATCAAGAAGAACGAGGATCACAGAATCCCCCGTATCAGTAGCTAAAAAGATGTCGTTTAACACTCTCAGGAGAGCTGATTCGGTACTGTGGGCCGCCTTAAAACCAGATTGAAAATGTTCAAACAAACTGTTTAAAGCAAGAAAAGATTGAAGTTGAGAAAACACAATCTTTTCCAAAACCTTAGACACAAATGGTAAAACAGAGATAGGGCGATAATTATTTAGGACAGACGGATCAAGTGAAGGCTTCTTGAGGAGAGGAGTAATAGTAGCTACCTTCAAATTAGTAGGAACGACACCTGTTGAGAGGCACTTATTAAAAAAGGACACTAGGCCCGGTCCAACCGAATCAATAATTTGTCTTAGAAATCTAGGATGAATGGCATCATATGGAGAAAAGGATGGTTTCAATTTAGCAATAGTGTCTTTGAGTGATTGAGTAGAGACTGGTTCAAAAACATTCCAAAATGCAGACAGCGGCAGGGGAACAGGCTGCTTCATAGAAAAAGCATAAGCTCCAAGACCAGGTTTGCTTACTTTGTCTTTAAAAAACCTTGAGAAGCTTTCGCAGAGGACGACAGAAGCAACTGACATAGTGTTTATAGGGGGATTGACAACAGAGTTAATAACAGAAAACAGCACCTTAGGTCTGGATTGATGATGCGAGATTAAATTTGAAAAATAGGTTGCCTTGGCTGATTTAGCGGCTCTCTGATAAGCTGATAAACCGTCTTTAAACAACTGTAAAGAGATGTGTAAGTTGTCTTTTTTCCATTTTCGCTCAGCCTTTCTAGAAGACTGTCTCAGTCGCCGGGTCTCAGCGGTATGCCACACTTCAGATTTAGGTAGAGGCTTCAGAGGGGCACTTTCATCCATAACAACAAGCCAGGCATTATGTAACAGACTGAGGTGTTCGTCCGCATCCAGGTCTGACAGTGGGGAGTCCAAAAGTAGGTGAGAAGAAGACTTTTTAAAACACTGACTAAAATTAATGTTAAACTGCGGCGAATAAACCCTAGACAGAGATGTCACTTTAGCAGAGGCAAGAGGAAGGCTCGGAAGACATATGGAAAATAAAACAGGCTTATGATCAGAGAGCATATAATCAGAAACAATAACATCAGTGATATCAACACCGTAGGAAAGGATAAGGTCCAGAGTATGTCCATGAATATGAGTGGGACCTTTAACCCATTGTGTCAGGTTAAAAGCCTCCATTAACTACTACGACACGAGCCACTAGTGCACAGTCTGACTCACCCGCGCGGTCGGGAAACTAGTCCCCACCGCGTTGCAGAGCCAAAGCGCGGTTGGGGAGGAGAACGGCTCGAATACTGCTGTATCTCATTTGATGTCGTCTTGCCCGCATCTTCTTGTTCGTATTGGTAGTGTTCAAGTGCCTTGTTTGGTTGATACTGGGTCGATGGTGTCCACTATTACAGAAAGTTGCTTTCAAACGCATTTTCAATCGTGGGGCGTAGAATGGTTAAAGTCATGCCACTGGCTCCAGCTTCGTGCAGCCAATGGGTTGTCAATTCCTTATATCGGCTACATGGAGTTGGATGTTGAGATGTGTAATCGCTTGATTCCCAAGTGTGGGATTTTGGTGGTCAGGGATCCTCCTGGGGGCATCTGTGGTGGAATTCCCGGGGTGCTGGGAATGAATGTCCTTAGTCGATGCTACCAGGAGCTTTTTGGTCAGTATGGCCCTGGCTTGTTTGATTGTCCCTCTTCAGTGGAAGCCCCACCATTTGTTTTACAGGCATTACAAGATTGCCATTTAGCAGAGGACCAGTCCTCCGTAGTTTGTATTGGTAAGGTTAAATTGCGGGGTCGTAAGTCGTGTCGTATTCCAGGTGGTATGTTAAGGCTTGTACCTGCCACATGCTCGGAACAGTATGCAGACGGGACTGTTTTGTTTGAGCCTCCGGTGTCCGGATTGCCATTTGGGCTGCTGGCTTCGCCTGCGCTTGTTAGAGTGGTCCGTGGTACAGTTTATTTGCTTATGGTCAATGTAGGGACCATAGATGTAATGCTGTATGCTGGTACAATGTTAGGAACGCTTAATAGTGTTCAGGTGGTAAGTTTGCCAGCTGGGATAACTGGGGAAGAGCCAGTGTCGGTTTCTGTGCATTCTCAAGTTGCGGCGACAGTTATTCCAGTCCAAGAGCAGATTGAAGCTGTTGATTTGTCCATTTTGTCTCCGGAAAAGCAGGGTGAGGTCAGGGCTCTGTTGCGGCGATATCAGTCCGTGTTCTCAGCTCATGAGGGTGATCTGGGTTGTACGGACTTGATTTTGCATGAGATACCGTTGCTAGATTCAGTGCCTGTTCGTCAGAGGTATAGGCGTATACCGCCATCGAAATATGAAGTAGTCAAGTCGCATATCAAACAGCTTTTAGAAGCCAATGTTATTAGAGAAAGCTGTAGCCCATATAGTATAGCCCATAGTGCTAAAAAAAAAAAGGACGGAAGTCTCTGCATGTGTGTTGACTACCGTCAAATAAACGCGAAGACGAGGAAGGATGCTTTTCCCCTTCCGCGCATTGAGGAGTCACTCGATTTCTTGACGGGGGGCCGGGTGGTTTTCTAATATGGACTTGGCGAGTCGTTACAACCAGGTCCCTGTCCTTGAAAGAGATAGAGCCAAGACTGCATTTTGTACCCCCTTCGGCCTATTTGAGTTCAATCGTATGCTCTTCGGGCTGTGTAATGCTCCTAGCACTTTTCAGCGTTTGATGGAACGGATGTTTGGGGATCAACAGGGTAGTTCCCTACTTTTATATTTGGATGACATTGTGGTGTTCTCCTCTTCCATTTCGCAGCATTTGGAGCGGCTGGAGGTTGTGCTGGGTCGTTTGGAGCAGGAGGGTTTGAAGGCTAAATTGGCAAAATGCGCGTTCTTCCAGAAGGAGGTAAAGTACTTGGGCCATGTTATTTCCGCTCAGGGCGTATCCACTGACCCTGGTAAGATTGAGGCAGTTTCACAGTGGCGGTGTCCCACAAGTGCGTCTGAATTGCGCTTGTTCCTGGGATTTGCTAGCTATTTTCGCCGTTTCGTGCAGGGCTTTGCAAAGTTGGCGGCTCCCCTGCACCGGGCGGTGGCGGAGTGTGCTGCCGGCGGGCCCGGGGTACGGGCTGGTAAGAGCTTTTCTGATGTGTGGTCAGAACAGTGTCAACAGAGCTTTGAGGCATTAAAGGTCAAGCTTACAACAGCCCCAGTGTTGGCCTATGCCGACTTTTCTCTGCCATTTATTTTAGAGGTGGATGCAAGCTATGGGGGTTTGGGGGCAGTCCTCTCTCAGGAGCAGGGTGGGAGAGTGCGCCCCATTGCGTACGCCAGCCGAAGTCTTAGGCCCACTGAGCGCAATATGGTCAATTATAGCTCTATGAAACTCGAGTTTTTGGCGCTCAAGTGGGCCATGACCGAAAAATTTTGTGAATATCTGTTGGGGCATAAGTGCATCGTCTACACGGACAATAATCCTCTTAGCCATTTGGCAACAGCTAAACTTGCTGCTACTGAACAACGTTGGGCTGCCCAGCTTGCAGCATTTGATTTCACCATCAAGTATCGGTCAGGTAGGAGTAATAGAAATGCAGATGCTCTTTCAAGACAGGATCCCTCCAACCAGTGTGAGGTAAGTGCACTGTTGCCAGGAGTTGAAGTGCCGGCTACCGTTAAGCAGGTGTTTGCAGCGGAGCTGCGTCCACAGGTGGTTCAGGCCGTGGTCTCTGTGTTGTCCGGCTTTGGAGGTGACATGCGCTTATGTCAACAGGCTGACCCAGTTATTGGTCAGGTCTTAGGGTTTTGGAGACAAGGAGTTCCCCCTTCCTCGGTAGAGCGTAGACAGATGTCTAAAACCGCCCTGGTGTTACTTCGCCAGTGGGATCGATTGGTGGACAAGGAAGGCGTGTTGTATCGTCGTGTCTTTCAGCCAGATGGAGGTGAGGAAATCCTCCAGTTGGTTCTTCCGTCTGCATTGCATGGTGAGGTTTTGGCCCAAGTTCACCAAGGGCATGGGCACCAGGGTATTGACCGCACCACTGAGCTGGTTCGTCAACGCTGTTATTGGCCAGGCCTGACAGCTGACGTGGCTCGGTGGTGCCGTGAATGTGAGAGATGTCAGGCTGCCAAAGATACACAGATGGCGCCTCAGAGCTTTATGGGCCATCTGTTGGCAGAAAGACCAAATGAGATCTTGGCCATCAACTTTACTTTGCTTGAGCCCTCGCGTTCAGGAGTAGAAAATGTATTAGTAATGACTGATGTTTTTACTAAATTTACGCAGGCGGTCCCTACTCGGAACCAGCGAGCTGAAACCGTGGCCCAGGTGCTTGTGTCTGAGTGGTTTTGTAAGTTTGGGGTTCCTGCTCGCCTCCACTCGGATCAAGGCCGTAGTTTCGAGTCGTCCCTCATCCAACAGCTATGTCGTTTGTATCAGGTGGAAAGGTCTCACACTACCCCATGGCACCCTGCAGGTAATGGGCAGTGTGCTTTAAGACAAGTGAATAATGTGCTACTTGCTCAGTGTAAACAAACACCTGCACAATAGATATTAATTAGAAAAGCTAAACTGAATATTTTTACTGGGATTAGTTCATATTTTCACTTTTGCTGAAATAACAACGCTGAAATGGTATAAACGAATTTTAACAAACTTTTGCTCTTTCATTAGTTTTTGTTTGGTTTATGTTGTGTGGTTATTGTTGAATGTAATTCTGTCCATCTTGGGCACTGGGAGGCCGGGAGGTTAGCTATTTAGCTGGAGCACTGGTGTTATTAGAGCAGTGTGGGGTGCAGTGTTGCCTGGATTCACGGTTCACCTTGTGTGTGTGTGTGTAGACGCGTGTGTGATGCACGAGTGCACCCGTACTACCGGTACTTCATTTAGCCTGTCCCAGCCATTGTGAAGTCTGTCTGTAATTTGGTTTATTTCTTGTGTTGAGTGTTGTTTTTTTTCTGTTTTGGGAGTATACAGAGTGCCTGGTTGACTTAAATTTAGCATTGTATTCTAATGAACCTTTTTTAATTATTTTATTGTGAAATAGAAAATAAAATTTTTGTACATTGTCCACACGTCTCTCTGGGTTCCTTGGCCTACAAACCTGTGTGTCTTAATTGGGTTATTTCCCCGGTTAACCTCGGGGTGGCGTAATCGGTTCCAAAGTATTTTTCTAATATCTCAGCACGGTGCCACATTTTATATATATATATATATATATATATATATATATATATATATATATATATATATTGGTTTCTACTGGATTACTGGCTAAATATTAGGAAATTGTACAAAATTTACTTAGTTCATAGCAAGACTTCATTTCACACTCCATGACGACCCATATTGCTGCTGTTTGCACATTGCACACTCCGTGGACTTTATACTCTTTATTTATATAGTTCATACTTTTTTTTTTTTTTTTTTTTACATTTTTATATATTTCTGTTTTACACTTTATTTTATCATGACAAAATTACTACATATTGTAGATTTTATATTTTACATTCCTTTCTATTGGCATTTGCCTCTCTTATTTCCTTTTGTAGGTCACAAACAGACATGTAAGCATTTCACTGCATATCATACTGTGTACAGTTGTGTATGTGACAAATAAAAATTTGAATAAAAATGTTAATAGAATTTTAAATCTACTGTCATTTCAAGTTATAACAATAAATGGGAAAGAAAAGATGAAAAGTTTACACTAAGTTGTACTTTTTTCATTGTCCACCAAATACACTCCCTGGTCGGCAATCGGAGAGTGAATCACAGATGAGAAATTAAAAAAGCGACGACTTAAAACAACTCCAGCTTGTTAAAATTTGTTTATACCATTTCAGCGTTGTTATTTCAGCAAAAGTGAAAATATGAACTAATCCCAGTAAAAATATTCAGTTTAGCTTTTCTAATTAATATCTATTGTGCAGGTGTTTGTTTACACTGAGCAAGTAGCACATTATTCACTTGTCTTAAAGTACATTATTAAATCTGGCACATACTGTAACATGTAAGGGCATGTAACATATGTAAGGGCAGTGGTGGCTCAGGGGGCTAAGGCACTGAGTTACTGATCGGAAGATCGGCGGTTCGATTCCCAGGTCAGCCAGGTTGCCATTGTTGGGCCCTTGAGCAAGGCCCTTAACCCTAACTGCTCCAGGGGCGCTGTACCATGGCTGACCCTGCGCTCTGACCCCAGTTACACTGGGATATGCGAAGAAGGAATTTCACTGTGCCGTAATGTATATGTGACAAATAAAGGCTTTACTTTACATCACTTTTTTTTGTAACTGAATCAAAATGGTCAGATAGTCCCTGATGAGCAAGGCGAGGACGACAGTGGCAAGAAAAAACTCCCTGAGATGGCAGTAGGAAGAAACCTTGAGAGGAACCGGATTCAACAGGGAACCCATCCTCATCTGGGTGAAACAGAAAGCAGGAATTGATCTGCATTCGTACTGTGTGTTAGATGGCAGGCAGTTCAGTATAACAGTTGATGTTAATTGATGTTAATATGGAGTCCAGGTAGTTATTGGAGGCTCAGGTAGACTTGTAGGAAATTCCAGTTCTGAACTATCGAGCGACTGCAGCCAAGTCCGCAGAGAAACAGCTGTCGATATCAGTCGAGACCAGAACCGTCTTCATGGTAGTGTGAAATCGTCCCCAGACACTGGACGCATCCCAAAGAGACACACGGGGCATCCATGTGACCAGATCTCCAAC